>JAJONR010001215.1:0-80937 GCA_029582245.1 Solanum etuberosum | reverse complement strand
ATATATTGTATTGGTATCATTAAAGTTTCTTGTTCAGAAATTACTCATTAGTCAATGATACTATAAGAGTATATGTATATTTTTGGTGTATCATTAAGGTCTCTTATTCAGAAATTACTCATTAGTCAATGATACTGTAAGAGTATATGTATATTTTTGTTGTATCATTAAGGTCTCTTTTCAGAAATTACTCATTAGTCAATGATACTATAAGAGTATATGTATATTTTTGTTGTATCATTAAGGTCTCTTGTTCAGAAATTACTCATTAGTCAATGATACTCACACCATTTTTATAACGCATATTTTTGCATTTACAGAACATTTTTTTAAATGGGGGAGGTTTGCCTGCTCTAGGGCTCGTTTGACCATGATAAATTTTGGCATAAATGGCATCAAAATTCTGGATAACCAAAAATCCATGGACTATAGCACACGAAAATCAGAAAAATAGGGGAGGTTTGCCTGCTCTAGGGCTCGTTTGACCTTGAAAATGGGTCGGTATGGGTGTGGGGTCCAACTGGCTCCATAGCTAAGGTCTTAATGGACGTCCATGAAAAACTTTGACAAAACTGACGCCGAAATTCCGGTTCACCAAAAATCCATGGACTATAGCACGCGAAAATTAGAAAAAAATGGGGGTTTGCCTGCTCTGGGGCTTTTTTGACCTAGAAAATGGGCCGGTTTGGCCGTGGGGACCGATTGGCTCCATAGCTAAGGTCTTAACGGACGTCCATGAAAAATTTCTGCAAAAATGACGTCGGAATTCTGGATCACCAAAAATCCATAGACTATAGCACACGAAAATCGGCAAAATGGGGGGTTTGCCTGCTCTGGGTCTTGTTTGACTTTGAAAATAGGCCGGTTTAGCCGTGGGGAGCTACTGGATCCATAGCCAAGGTCTTAACGGATGTCCATGAGAAATTTCGGCAAAAATGACGTCGGAATTCTGGATCACCAAAAATCCATGGACTATAGCACACGAAAATCGGCAAAATAGGGGGTTTAGCTCTGGGTCTTGTTTGACTTTGAAAATAGGCAGGTTTAGCCGTAGGGACCAACCGGATCCATAGCCAAGGTCTTAACGGATGTCCATGAAAATTTTTGGCAAAAATGACGTCGGAATTCCGGATCACCAAAAATCCATGGACTATAGCACAAGAAAATTGGCAAAATGGAGCGTTTGCCTACTCTGGGCTCGTTTGACCTTGAAAATGGAACGGTTTGGTCGTGGGGACCAACCGACTCTATAACTAAGGTCGTAACGGACATCCATGAAAAATTTCAGCAAAAATGACATCGGAATTCCGGATCACCAAAAATCTATGGACTATAGCACACGAAAATCAGCAAAATGGGGGGTTAGCCTGCTCTGGGTTCGTTTGACCTTGAAAATGGGACGGTTTAGCCGTGGGGACCAACCTGTTCCATAGCTGAGGTCTTAACGGATGTCCATGAAAAATTTCGACAAAAATGACGTAGGAATTCTGGATCACCAAAAATCCATGCACTATAGCACACGAAAATCATCAAAATGGGGTTTTTCCTGTTCTGGGGATCGTTTGACCTTGAAAATGGGTCGGTTTGGCCGTAAGGACAACCCGGATCCATAGCTAAGGTTTTAACGGACGTCCATTAAGAATTTCGGCAAAAATGACTTCGAAATTCTGGATCACCAAAAATCCATGGACTATAGCACACGAAAATCGGCAAAATGGAGAATTTGTCTGCTCTAGGGCTCGTTTGACCTTGAAAATGGGTCGGTTTGACCGTAGGGACAATCCGACTCCATAGCTAAGGTCGTAACGGACGTTCATGAAAAATTTCGGCAAAAATGACGTCGAAATTCCGGATCACCAAAAATTCATGGACGCACACGAAAATCGGCAAAATGAGAGGTTTGCCTACTCTGGGGATTGTTTGACCTTGAAAATGGGCCGGTTTCACCGTGTGGACAAACCGGCTCCATATCTAAGGTCTTAACGGACGTCCATAAAAATATTCGGCAAAAATAACAGCGGAATTTTGGATCACCGAATATCCATGGACTATAGCACATGAAAATCGGCAAAATGGGGGGTTTGCCTGCTCTGGGGCTTGTTTGACCTTGAAAATGGGCCGGTTTGGCCGTGAGGACCAACCGGCTCCATAGCTAAGGTCTTAATGGACGTCCATGTTAAATTTCGGCAAAAATGACGTTGGTATTCGGATCACAAAAAATCCATGGACTATAGCACACGAAAATCAGCAAATAGGGGGGTTTGCCTGCTCAGGGGCTCGTTTGAGCTTGAAAATAGGCCGATTTGGCCGTGGGAATCAACCGGCTCAATAGCTAACGTCCTAATGGACGTCCATGAAAAATTTCTGCAAAAGTGACGCCGGAATTCTGAATCACCAAAAATCCATTTACTATAGCACACGAAAATCGGCAAAATGGTGGGTTTGCTTACTCTTGGGATCGTTTGACCTTAAAAATGGGCCGGTTTGACCGTGGGGACCAACCTGCTCCATAGCTAAGGTCTTAACGGACGTCCATGAAAAATTTCGGCACAATTGACATCGAAATTTCGGATCTGAAAAAATCCATGGACTATAGCACACGAAAATCAGCAAAATGGGAGGTTTGCCTGCTCTGGGGCTCGTTTGACCTTGTAAATGGACCGGTATGGTCGTGGGGACCAACCTGCTCCATAGCTAAGGTTTAAACAGACATCCATGAAAAAATTTAGGAAAAATGACGCCGGAATTCTAGATCACCAAAAATCCATGGACTAGGACATGAAAATCGGCAAAATGGGGGTTTGCCTGCTCTGGGGCTTATTTGACCTTGAAAATGGTCCTGTTTAGCCGTGGGGAGAAACCGTCTCCATAGCTAAGGTCTTAACGGACGTCCATGAAAAATTTAGGTAAAAATAACGTCGAAAATCTGGATCACCAAAAATCCATGGACTATAGCATACGAAAATCGGCAAAATGGGGGGTTTGCCTGCTCTAGGGCTCGTTTGACCTTGAAAATGGGCCGGTTTGGCCGTGGGGACCAACCGGCTCCATATCTAAGGTTTTAATGGATGTCCATGAAAAATTTGAGCAAAAATGACATCAGAATTCCGGATCATCAAAAATCCATGGACTATAGCCCATGAAAATCGGCAAAATGGGGGGTTTTCCTGCTCTGAGGATCGTTTGACCTTGAAAATTGGCCGATTTGGCCGTGGGGACCAACCTATTCCATAGCTAAGGTCTTAACGGATGTCCATGAAAATTTTTAGCAAAAATGACGTAGGAATTCTGGATCACCAAAAATTCATGGACTATAACTCACGAAAATCGGCGAAATGGGGGGTTTGCCTGCTCTGGGGATCGTTTGACCTTGAAAATGGGCCGGTTTGGCTGTGGGGACCAACTTGTTCCATAGCTAATGTCTTAACGGATGTCCATGATAAATTTCGGCAAAAACGGCGTCGAAACTCCGAATCACCAAAAATCCATTGAAATGGGGGGAGGGGGGCGGTCTGCCTGCTCTGGGGTCGTTTGTCCTTGAAAATGGGCCGGTATGGTTGTGGGGACCAACATGCTCCATAGCTAAGGTCTTAATGGACTTCCATGAAAAACTTCAGCAAAACTGATGTCGGAATTCCGGATCACCAAAAATCGATGGACTATAGCACACTAAAATTGGCAAAATGGGGGGTTTGCTTGCTCTGGGCTTGTTTGACCTTGAAAATGGGTCGGTTTGGCCGTTGGGACCAATTGGCTCCATAACTAAGGTATTACCCGACGTCCATGAAAATTTGTGGCAAAAATAACATCGAAATTCTGGATCACAAAAAATACATGGACTATAGCACACGAAAATCGGTAAAATGGGGGGTTTGCCTGCTCTGGGGGTTGTTTGACCTTGAAAATAGTCCGGTTTAGCTGTGGGGACCAACCGGCTCCAGAGCTAAAGTCTTAACGGATTTCCATGAAAAATTTTGACAAAAAAGACGTCTGAATTTCGATCTCAAAAAATCCATGGACTATATAGACCACGAAAATCGGTAAAATGGGGGGTTTGCCTGTTCTGGGGCTCGTTTGACCTTGAAAATGGGCGGGTTTGGCCGTGGGGACCAACCGGCTCCATATCTAAGGTCTTAACGGATGTCCATGAAAAATTTCAGCAAAAATGACATCCGAATTTCGGATCACCAAAAATCCATGGACTATATAACACACGAAATCGGCAAAATGGAGGGTTTCCCTGCTCTGGGGCTCGTTGACCTAGAAAATGGGACGGTTAGTCCATGGGGACCAACCTGTTCCATAGCTAAGGTCTTAACGGATGTCCATGTAAAATTTCGGGAAAAATGACATAGGAATTCTGGATCACAAAAAATCCATGCACTTATAGCACACGAAAATCGTCAAAATGAGGTGTTTTACTGCTCTGGGTTCGTTTGACCTAGAAAATGGGTCGGTTTGGCCGTAGGGACAACCCAGCTCCATAGCTAAGGTCTTAACGGACGTCCATTAAAAATTTCGGCAAAAATGACTCCGGAATTTCGAATCACCAAAAATCCATTGACTATATATAGCACACGAAAATCTGCAAAATTGGGGGTTTGCCTGCTCTAGGGCTCGTTTGACCTTGAAAATGGGCTGGTTTAGCCGTAGGGACACCTCGGCTCCATAGCTAAGGTCTTAACGGACATCCATGAAAAATTTCATAAAAAATGACGTCGGAATTCTTGATCACCAAAAATTCACGAAAATCAGCAAAAATAGGGGGTTTGTCTTCTCTGGGGCTCGGTTAACCTTAAAAATGGGCCGGTTTGGCCGTGGGGACCAACCAGATCTATAGCTAAGGTTTTAATGGATGTCCATGAAAAATTTGGGTAAAAATGACATCGAATTTCGGATCACCAAAAATCCATGGACTATAGCACACGAAAATCAGCAAAATGGGGGGTTTGCCTGCTCTGGGGCTCGTTTGACCTTGAAAATTGGCCGGTTTGGCCGTGGAGACCAACCAGCTCCATAACTTAGGTATTAACGGACTTCCATGAAAACTTTCGGTAAAAATAACGCCGGAATTTTGGATCACCAAAAATTCATAGACTATAGCACACGAAAATTGGCAAAATGGGGGGTTTCCCTGCTCTGTGGCTCATTTGACCTTGTAAATGGGCCTGTTTAGCCGTGGGGACCAATCGGCTCCATAGCTAAGGTCTTAACAGACGTCCATGAAAAAATTTGGCAAAAATGACATCGAAAATCCAGATCACCAAAATCCATGGTCTATAGCACATGAAAATAGGCAAAATAGGGGGTTTGCCTGCTCTGGGGCTGGTTTGAACTTGTAAATTGGCCTGGCCGTGGGGACGAACTGGCTCCATATCTAAGATCTTAACGAACGTCCATAAAAAAATTCGGCAAAAATGACGTCGGAATTCCAGATCACCAAAAATCCATGGACTATATCACACGAAAATCGGCAAAATGGAGGGTTTGCCTACTCTGGACTCGTTTGACCTTTAAAATGGGTCGGTTTAGCCGTGGGGACCAACTGGCTCCATAACTAAGGTCTTAATGGACGTCCATGAAAAATATCGGCAAATATGATGTCGGAATTCCGGATCACCAAAAATCCATGGACTATAGCACACGAAAATCGGCAAAATGGGGGGTTTGATTGCTCTGGGCCTCGTTTGAGCTTAAAATGGGCCGGTTTAGCCGTGGGGACCGACCGGCTCCATAGCTAAGGTGTTAACGGACGTTCATGAAAAATTTTGGAAAAAATAACACCAAAATTCTGGATCACCATAAATCCATGGACTATAGCAAAAGAAATCAACAAAATCGGGGTTTTGCCTGCTATGGTGTTCGTTTGACCTTGAAAATGGGCCGGTTTAGCCGTGGGGACCAACCGGCTCCATAGCTAAGGTCTTAATGGACGTCCATGAAAAATATCATCAAAGATGACGTCGGAATTCCGGATCACCAAAAATCCATGGATTATAACACACGAAAATCGGCAAAATGGGGAGTTTGCCTGCTCTGGGGCTCATTTGACCTTTAAAATGGGCCGATTTGGCCGTGGGGACCAACTAGCTCCATAGCTAAGGTTTTATCGGACGTCTATGAAAACTTTCGGCAAAAATGATGCTGGAATTTGGATCACCAAAAATCCATGGAGTATAGCACACGAAAATTGGCAAAATAGGGGGGTTTGCCTGCTCTAGGGATCGTTTGACCTTGAAAATGGGCCTGTTTAGCTGTGGGGACCAACCGGCTCCATAGCTAAGGTCTTAACGGACGTCAATGAAAAATATCAGCAAAGCTGACGTCAGAATTTCGGATCACCAAAAACTAATAGACTATAGCACACAAAAATCGGCAAAATTGGGGGTTTGCCTTCTCTGGGGCTCATTTGACCTTTAAAATGGGCCGGTGTGGCCGTGGGGACCAACTGACACCATAGCTAAAGTCTTAACGGACGTCCATGAAAAATTTTGGCATAAATGACGCTGGAATTCTGGATCACAAAAAATTCATGGACTATAGCACACGAAAATCAGCAAAATCGAGGGTTTGCCTGCTCTGGGGCTCGTTTGACCTTGAAAATTAACCGGTTTAGCCGTGGGGACCACCGGCTCCATACCTAAGGTCTTAACGGACATCCATTAAAAATATCGGCAAAGATGACGTCGGAATTCTGGATCACCAAAAATCCTTGGACTATAGCACACGAAAATCAGCAAAATGGGGGATTTGCCTGCTTTGGGGCTCGTTTAACGTGAAATTGGGCCGGTTTGGGCGTGGGGACCAACGTCTCCATAGCTAAGGTCTTAACGGATGTCTATGAAAGATTTAAGCAAAAATGATACCGGAATTCTGGATCACCAAAAATCCATGGACTATAACACTCGAAAATTGGCAAAATTAGGGGTTTCCCTGCTCTGGGGTTCGATTGACCTTGAAAATGGGTTGCTTTGATCCTGGGGACCAACCGCCTCAATAGCTGAGGTCTTAACGGATGTCCATGAAATATTTTGGCAAAAATAGCGTCGGAATTCTGGATCACCGAAAATCCATGGACTATAGCACACGAAAATTGGCAAAATTGAGGGTTTACCTGCTCAGTGGCTCTTTTGACCTTGAAAATGGTCCGGTATGGCTGTGGGAATCAACCGGCTCCATAGCTAAGGTCTCAACGGACGTCCATGAAAAATTTCGGCAAAAATGACATCGAAATTCTGAATCAGCACACGAAAATCGGCAAAATGGGGGGTTTGCCTACACTGGGGCTCGTTTGACCTTAAAAATGGGTCGGTTTGGCCGTGGGGACAAACCGGCTCCATAGCTAAGGTCTTAATGGACGTCTATATAAAATTTTAGCAAAAATGACGTCGGAATTCTGAATCTCAAAAAATCCATGGACAATAGCACACGAAAATCGACAAAATGATGGGTTTGCCTGCTCTGGGGTCGTTTGACTTTGTAAATGGGTCGGTATGGTCGTGGGGACCAACCTGCTCCATATCTAAGGTCTTAACGGACGTCCATGAAAAAAATTCGGCAAAAATGACGGTGGAATTCTGGTTCACCAAAAATTCATGGACTATAGCAAACGAAAATCAGCAAAATGGGGGGTTTGCATGCTCTGGACTCGTTTGACCTTGAAAATGGGCCTGTTTAGCCGTGGGGACCAACCGACTCCATAGCTAAGGTCTTAAGGGATGTCCATGAAAAATTTTAATAAAAATGACGCCGGAATTCTGAATCACCAAAAATTCATGGACTATAGCACACGAAAATCAGCAAAATGGGGGTTTGCCTTCTCTGGGGCTCGTTAGACCTTGAAAATGGGCCGGTTTTGCCGTGGGGACCAACCGGCTCCATAATTAAGGTTTTAATTGATGTCCAAGAAAAATTTGGGCAAAAATAACATCAGAATTCCGGATCACCAAAAATATATGGACTATAGCACATGAAAATCGGCAAAATGGGGGTTTACCTGCTCTGGGGTTCGTTTGACCTTGAAAATGGGCTAATTTGGTCGTGGAAATAAACCGGCTCCATAGCTAAGGTCTTAACGGACTTTCATGAAAAATATCGCCAAAGATGACGTCGGAATTCCGGATCACCAAAAATCCATGGACTATGCACACGAAAATCGGCAAAATTAGGGGTTTGCCTGCTCTGGGGCTCGTTTGACCTTGAAAATTAGTCGATTTGGCCGTGGGGACCAACCAGCTCCATATCTAAGGTCTTAACGGACGTCCATAAAAAATTTCGGCAAAAATAACGCCGTAATTTCGGATCACCAAAAATCCAAGGACTATAGCACACGAAAATTGGTAAAATGAGGGGTTTGCCTGCTCTGGAGCTCGTTTGACCTTGAAAATGGCCTTGTTTAGCCGTGGGGACCAACCGGCTCCATATCTAAGGTCTTAACGGACGTCCATAAAAAATTTCGGCAAAAATGACATCGGAAATCCAGATCACCAAAATCCATGGTCTATATCACATGAAAATAGGCAAAATGGGGGGTTTGCCTGCTCTAGGATCGTTTGAACTTGTAAATTGGCCTTGTCGTGGGGACGAACCGCCTCCATATATAAGGTCTTAACGGACGTCTATGAAAAATTTTAGCAAAAATTACGTCGAAATTTCGGATCACCAAAAATCCATGGACACACGAAAATCGGCAAAATGGGGGGTTTGCCTGCTCTGGGGCTCGTTTGACCTTTAAAATGGGTCGGTTTAGCCGTGGGGACCAACCGGCTCCAGAGCTAAGGTCTTAACGGATGTCCATAAAAAATATCGACAAAGATGACGTCGGAATTTTGGATCACCAAAAATCTATGGACTATAGCACACAAAAATCGGCAAAATGGGGGGTTTGCCTGCTCTGGGGCTCGTTTGACCTTGAAAAAGGGCCGGTTTGGCCGTGGGGACCAACCGGCTCCAAAACTAAGGTATTAACAGACGTGCATGAAAAATTTCGGCAAAAATGACGTCGTAATTCTGGATCAACAAAAATCCATTAACTATAGCACACGAAATTCAGCAAAATCGGGGGTTTGGCTGTTCTGGGGCTCGTTTGACCTTGAAAAAGGGCCGATTTAGCCGTGGGGACCAACCGACTCCATATCTAAGGTCTTAACGGACATTCATGAAAAATATCGTCAAAGATGAAGTCGGAATTACGGATCACCAAAAATCTATGGACTATGGCACACGAAAATCGGCAAAATGGGGGGTTTGCCTACTCTGGGGCTCGATTAACCTTAAAAATGGGGTGGTTTAGCCGTGGGGACCAACCAGCTCCATAGCTAAGGTCTTAACGGACGTTCATGAAAAATATCGTCAAAGATGACGTCGAAATTCCGGATCACCAAAAATCCATGGACTATGCACACGAAAATTGACAAAATGGGGGGTTTGCCTGCTCTGGGGCTCGTTTGACCTTGAAATTTGGCCGGTTTAGCCGTGGGGACCAACCGGCTCCATAGCTAGGGTCTGAAAAGATGGCCATGAAAGATTTTGGTAAATATGATGCCAGAATTCTGGATCACCAAAAATCCATGGACTATAGCACTCGAAAATCGGCAAAATGGGGGGTTTGCCTGCTCTGGGGCTCGATTGACCTTGAAAATGAGCTGGTTTGGCCGTGCGGACCCACCGGCTACGTAGCTAAGGTCTTAACGGGTTTCCTAGAAAAATTTCTGCAAAAATGGCGTCACAATTCTGGTTCACCAATATTCCACGGACTATAACACACGAAAATCGACAAAATGGGGGGTTTGCCTGCTCTAGGGCTGGTTTGACCTTGAAAATGGGCTGGTATGGCTTTGGGGACCAACCAGCTCCATATCTAAGGTCTTAACGGACGTCCATGAAAACTTTCGACAAAAATGACGTCGGAATTTCGAATAACCAAAAATCCATGGACTATAGCACACGAAAATCGGTAAAATTGGGTTTTGTCTGCTCTGGGGCTCGTTTGACCTTGAAAATAGGCATGTTTAGCCGTGGGGACCAACCGGCTCCATAGCTAAGGTCTTAATGGACGTCCATGAAATTTTTTGGCAAAAATGACGTCGAAATTCCGGATCACCAAAAATCCATGGACACACGAAAATCGGAAAAATGGGGGGTTTGCCTACTCTGGGGCTCGTTTGACCTTTAAAATGGCCCGGTTTAGCCGTGGAGACCAACCGGCTCTATAGTTAAGGTCTTAACGGACGTCCATGAAAAATATCGACAGAGATGACGTCGGAATTCTGGATCACCAAAAATCCATGGACTATAGCACATGAAAATTAAGAAAATGGGGGGTTTGCCTGCTCTGGGGATTGTTTGACCTTTAAAATGGGCCGGTTTAGCCGTAGGGACCAACCGGATCCATAGCTAAGGTATTAACGGACGTCCATGAAAAAAATCTGTAAAGATAACATCGAAATTCTGGATCACCAAAAATCCATGGACTATAGCACTCGAATATCGGCAAAATGAGGGGTTTGCCTGCTCTGGGACTCGTTTGACCTTGAAAATGGGCCGGTATGGATGTGGGGACCAACTGGCTCCATAGCTATGGTCTTAACAGACGTCCATGAAAAATTTCGGCAAAACTGATGTCTGAATTCTGAATCACCAAAAATTCCATGGATTATAGCACACGAAAATCGGCGAGATGGGGTGTTTACCGGCTCTTGGGCTCGTTTGACCTTTAAAATTGGCCGGGTTGGCCGTGGGGACCAACCGGCTCCATAGCTAAGGTCTTAACGAGCGTCCATAAATTTTTTTGGCAAAAATGACATCGGAATTCTAGATCACCAAAAATCCATGGAATATAGCACTCAAAAATCGGCAAAATGGGGGGTTTGCCAACTCTGTGGCTCGATTGACCTTGAAAATGGGCCGAGTTGGCCGTCGGGAACAATCAGCTACATAGCTAAGGTCTTAACGAATGTCCATGAAAAATTTTGGCAAAAATGGCATCGAAATTCTGGATCACCAAAAATCCATGGACTATAACACACGAAAATTGGCAAACTAGGGGGTTTACTTGCTCTAGGGCTCGTTTGACCTTGAAAATGGGCCGGTATGGCTGTGGGAACCAACCGGCTCCATATCTAAGGTCTTAATGGACGTCCATGAAAAATTTCGGCAAAAATGACGTCCGAATTCCGGATCACCAAAAATTCATGGACAATAGCACACGAAAATCAGCAAATTCAGGGGTTTGCCTGCTCTAGGGCTCGTTTGGCCTTGAAAATGGGTCGGTTTAGTCGTGGGGACCAATCGGCTCCATAGATAAGGTCTTAACGGATGTCCATGAAAGATTTTGGCAAAAATGATATCGAAATTCTGGATCACCAAAAATCCATGGACTATAGCACACGAATATCGGTAAAATGGGGGCTTGCCTGCTCTGGGCTCGTTTGACTTTTAAAATGGTCCGGCTTGGCCGTGGGAACCAACCGGCTCCATATCTAAGGTCTTAAAGGACGTCCATGAAAAATTTCGGCAAAAATAACACCAGAAATCTGGATCACCAAAAATCCATGGTGTATAGCCCATGAAAATAGGCAAAATAGGGGGTTTGCCTGCTCTGGGGCTGGTTTGAACTTGAAAATGGGCCGATTTTGCCGTGGGGACCAACTGGCTCCATAAATAAGGTCTTAAAGGATGTCCATGAAAAATTTCGACAAAAATGACGTTGGAATTCCGGATCACCAAAAATTCATGTACTATAGCACACGAAAATGGCAAAATGGGGGGGTTTGCCTACTCTGGGGCTCGTTTGACCTTGAAAATGGGCTGGTTTGGCCGTGGGGACCATCGGCTCCATAGCTAAGGTCTTAACGGACGTTCATGAAAAATATCGGCAAAGATGACGTCGAAATTCCGGATCACCAAAAATCCATGGACTATAGCACACGAAAATTGGCAAAATGGGGGGTTTGCCTGCTCTAGGACTCGTTTGACCTTGAAAATGGGTCGGTTTGGCCGTGGGAACCAACCGCTCCATAGCTAAGGTCTTAACGGACGTCCATGTTAAATTTTGGCTAAAATGACGTTTGTATTCGGATCACCAAAAATCCATGGACTATAGCATACGAAAATTGGCAAAATAGGGTGTTTGTCTGCTCTGGGGCTCGTTTGACCTTAAAAATGGGCCGGTATGGCTATGGGGACCAACCGGCTCCATATCTAAGGTCTTAATGGATGTCCATGAAAATTTTTGACAAAAATGACGTCTGAATCCCGGATCACCAAAAATCCATGGACTATAGCACATGAAAATCGACGAGATAAGGTGTTTGCCGGCTCTTGGGTTCGTTTGACCTTGAAAATGGACTGGTTTCACCGTGGGGACCAACCGGATCCATATCTAAGGTTTTAACGGACGTCCATGAAAA
Source organism: Solanum etuberosum (assembly GCA_029582245.1). Classification (NCBI taxonomy): domain Eukaryota; kingdom Viridiplantae; phylum Streptophyta; class Magnoliopsida; order Solanales; family Solanaceae; genus Solanum; species Solanum etuberosum. Next base: position 68,527 of record JAJONR010001215.1, on the reverse strand, counting down.
ATTTTGGCAAAAATGAAGCCGGAATTCTGGATCACCAAAAATCCATGGACTATCACACGAAAATCAGCAAAATCGGGGGTTTGCCTGCTCTGGGCTCGTTTTGCCTTTAAAATGGGCCGGTTTGGTCATGGGGACCAACCGGCTCCATAGATAAGGTCTTAATAGATTTCCATGAAAGATTTTGGCAAAAATGATGCCGGAATTCTGGTTCACCAAAAATCCATGGACTTATAGCACACGAATATCGGCAAAATGGGGGTTTGCCTGCTCTGGGCTCGTTTGACCTTGAAAATGGTCCGGCTTAGCTCTGGGAACCAACCGGCTCCATATCTAAGGTCTTAAAGGACATTCATGAAAAATTTCAGCAAAAATGACACCGGAAATCCGGATTAGACAAAATCCATGGTATATAGCACACGAAATTCGGCAAAATGGTGGGTTTGCCTACTCTGGGATCGTTTGAGCTTTAAAATGGACTGGTTTGGCCGTGGGGACAAACTGGCTCCATAGCTAAGATCTTAACGAATGTCCATGAAAAATTTTGCCAAAAATGACGTCGGAATTCTGGATCACAAAAAATCCATGGACTATAGCACACGAAAATCGGTAAAAATGGGGGTCTTCCTGCTCTGGAGGTCGTTTGACCTTGAAAATGGGCCGGTTTGGTCGTTGGGACCAACCGGATCCATAGCTAAGGTCTTAACGGACACCCATGAAAAATTTCGACAAAAATGGCGTTGAAATTCTGGATCACTAAAAATCCATGCACTGTGGCACACGAAAATCGGCAAAATGAGGGGTTTGCTTGCCCTGGGCTCGTTTGTCCTTGAAAATGAGCCGGTTTGGCTGTGGGGACCAACCGGCTCCATAGCTAAGGTCTTACCGAACGTCCATGAAAAATTTCAGCAAAAATGACTTCGGAATTCTGGATCACCAAAAAACCATGGACTATAGAACACGAAAATCGGTAAAATGGGGGGTTTGCCTGTTCTGGGGCTTGTTTGACCTTGAAAATGGGCTGGTTTGGCCGTGGGGATCAACCTGCTACATAGTTAAGGTCTTAACGGACATCCATGAAAAATTTCAAAAAAAATGACGCCGGAATTCCGAATCACCAAAAATCCATGGATTATAGCACACGAAAATCGGCAAAATGGGAGGTTTGCCTGCTTTGGGGATCGGTTGACCTTGAAAATGGGCCGGTTTGCCGTGGGGACCAACCGGCTCCATAGCTAAGGTCATAACGGACGTCCATGAAAATTTCAGCAAAAATGACGTCGGAATTCTGGATCACCAAAAATCTATGGACTATAGCACACGAAAACGGGTAAAATGGGGGGTTTGCCTGCTCTGGGCTTGTTTGACCTTGAAAATGGGCCGGTTTGGCCGTCGGAACCAGCCGGCTCTATAGCTAAGGTCTTAACGGACGTCCATTAAAATTTCGGCATAAATGACGTTGAAATTTCGAATCAATAGAAATCCATGGACTGTAGCACACAAAAATCGGCAAAATGGGGGGTTTTCCTGCTCTAGGCTCGTTTGGCCTTTAAAATGGGCCGATTTTGCCGTGTGGATCAACCGGCTCCATAGCTAAGGTCTTAACGGACGTCCATTAAAAAAAAATCGGCAAAAATGAAGTCGGAATTTCGTATCACCAAAAATCCATGGACTATAGCACACGAAAATAGGCAAAATGGGGGTTTGCCTGCTCTGGGCTCGTATGACCTTGAAAATGGGTCGATTTGGCCGTGGGGACCAACCGGCTCCATACCTAAGGTTTTAACGGACGTCCATGAAAGATTTCGGCACAAATGACGACGGAATTCTGGATTACCAAAAATCCATGGACTATAGCACACGAAAATCAGCAAAATGGGGGGTTTGCCTGCTCTATGGCTCATTTGACCTTGAAAATGGGCCGGTTTGGCCATGGGGACAAACTGGTTCCATAGCAAAGGTCTTAAGAGACGTACATAAAAAATTATTAGTCGACACTTTTCACAAATTTTACAAACAGAAGATCTTATTTTCATATTTATTATTCCTTACCTTAATTCTGAATATATTTCTTGGATGAAAATAAGTTGGATAAGTTTCAAATACTTCAAAGGAAAATCTTCGACAAAAATGACGCTGGAATTACGAATCACCAAAAACCCATGGACTATAGCACACGATAATCGGCAAAATGAAGGGGTTTGCCTGCTCTGGCTCTCGTTTGACCTTGAAAATTGGCCGGTTTGGCCGTGGGGACCAAACGGCTCCACAAGTAAGGTCTTAACGAACGTCCATGAAAAATTTCAGCAAAAATGACGTCGGAATTCTGTATCACCAAAATCCATGGACTATAGCACACAAATCGGCAAAATGGGGTTTGCATGCTCTGGGGCTCGTTTGACCTTGAAAATGGGCCGGTTTAGCCGTGGAGACCAACCGGCTCCATAACTAAGGTCTTAACGGACGTCCATGAAAAAATTTGCCAAAAAAGACGTCGAAATTTTGGATCACCAAAAATTCATGGACTATTGCACACTAAAATCGGTAAAATGGGGGGTCTGCCTGCTCTTGGGGTCGTTCGTCCTTGAAAATGGGCCGGTTTAGCCGTGGGGACCAACCGGCTCCAGAGCTAAGGTCTTAACGGACGTCCATGAAAAAGTTCAACAAAAATGATGTCGAAATTCCGGATCACCAAAAATCTGTGGACTATAGCACATGAAAATCGGCAAAATGGGGGTTTGCATGCTCTGGGGCTCGTTTGACCTTGAAAATGGACCGGTTTGGCCGTTGGGACCAATCGGCTTCATAGCTTCGGTCTTAAAGGACGTCTATGAAAAATTTCGGTAAAAATGACGTCGAAATTTCGGATCTCCAAAAATTCATGGACTATAGCACAAGAAAATCGGCAAAATGGGAGGGTTTACCTGCTTTGGGCCGTTTGACCTTGAAAATGGGCCGTTTTGGCCGTGGGAACCAACCGGCTCCATAGCTAAGGTCTTAACGGACGTCAATGAAAAATTTCATTAAAGATGGTGTCAGAATTTCGGATCACCAAAAATCCATGGACTATAGCACACGAAAATCGATAAAATGTGGGGTTTGCCTACTCTGGGATCGTTTGACCTTGAAAAAGGGCCGGTTTGGCCGTAGGGACCAACCGGCTCTATAGCTAAGGTCTTAACGGACGTCCATGAAAAATTTCGACAAAAATGAAGCCGATATTCTGGATCATCAAAAATTCATGAACTATAGCACACGAAAATCAGCAAAATAGGGGGTTTGCCTGCTCTTGGGCCCGTTTGTCCTTAAAAATGGGCCGGTTTGGCCGTGGGGACCAACCGGCTCAGTAGCTAAGGTGTTAACGGACGTCCATAAAAAAGTTTGGCAAAAATGACGTCGGATTCCAGATCACCAAAAATCCATGGACTATAGCACTCGAAAATTGGCAAAATGGGGGGTTTGCCTGCTATGGCTCTCGTTTGACCTTGAAAATGGGCTGGTTTGGACGTGGGGACCAATCGGCTCCATAGCTAAGGTCTTAACGAACGTCCATGAAAAAATTTGTCAAAAATGACGTCGCAATTCTGGATCACAAAAAATCCATTGACTATAGCACACGAAAATTAGCAAAATGGGGGTTTGCCTGCTCTGTGCTCGTTTGACCTTGAAAATGGGCCGGTTTAGCCGTTGGGACCAACCGGATCCATAGCTAAGGTCTTAACGGACGTCCATGAAAAATTTTGACAAAAATGGTGTTGGAATTCTGAATCACCAAAAATCCATGTACTATAGCACACGAAAATCGACAAAATGGGGGGGTTTGCTTGCTCTGGGCTTGTTTGGTCTTGAAAAAGAGCCGGTTTGGCTGTGGGGACCAACCGGATCCATAGCTAAGGTCTTAACGGACGTCCATAAAAAATTTTGACAAAAATGACGTCAGAATTTCGGATCACCCAAAATCCATGGACTATAGTACACGAAAATCGGTAAAATGGGGGGTTTGCCTGCTCTGGGCTCGTTTGACCTTGAATATGGGCCGGTTTGGCCATTGGGACCAATCGACTCCATATCTAAGGTCTTAACGGACGACCATGAAAACTTTCGGCAAAAGTGAAGCCGGAATTTTGGATCACCAAAAATGCATTAACTATAGCACATGAAAATCGGCAAAATGGGGGGTTTGCCTACTCTGAGGCTCGTTTGACCTTGAAAACGTGTCGGCTTTGCTGTGGGGACCAACCGGCTCCATATCTAAGGCCTTAATTGACGTCCATGAAAAATTTTGGAAAAATGACGGCGATTTTCGGATAACCAAAACTTCATGGACTATCAAAAATTGTCAAAATGGGGGCTTTTCCTTCTCTAGGGCTCGTTTAACCTTGAAAATAGGCTGGTTTGGCCGTGTGGACCAATCTGATCCATAGCTAAGCTCTTAACGAATATCCATAAAAAATTTCGGTAAAAATGACACCGAAATTCTGGATCATCAAAAATCCAATGACTATAGCACACGAAAATCGGGAAAATGGGGGGTCTGCCTGCTCTAAGGCTCTTTTTACCTTGAAAATGGGCCGGTTTGGCTATGGGGACCAACCAGTTCCATAGCTAAGGTCTTAACGGACGTCCATGAAAAAGTACGGCAAAAATGACGCCAGAATTCTGGATCACCAAAAATCCATGGACTATAGCACACAAAAATCGGCAAAATGGGGGGTTTGCCTGCTCTGGGCTCGTTTGACCTTGAAAATGGGCCGGTTTGGCCGTGGGGACCAACCGGCTCCATAGCTAAGGTCTTAACGGACGTCCATGAAAAATATTGACAAAAATGACGCTGGAATTCTGGATCACCAAAATCCATGGATTATAGCACACGAAAATCGATAAAATGGGGGGTTTGCCTGCTCTGGGGTTCGTTTGACCATGAAAATGGGTTGGTTTAACCGTGGGGACCAACCGGATCCATAGCTATGGTCTTAACGGATGTCTATGAAAAATTTCGGCAAAAATGACGTCAGAATTCCGGATCACAAAAAATCTGTGGACTATAGCAAACGAAAATCGGCAAAATAGGGGGTTTGCCCTCTCTAGGGCTCGTTTGACCTTGAAAATGGACCGGTTTGGCCGTTGGGACCAATCGACTCCATAGCTTAGGTCTTAATGGACGTCCAAGAAATTTTTTTGCAAAAATGACGTCGGAATTCTGGATCACCAAAAATCCATGGACAATTGCACACGAAAATCAGTAAAATGGGGGTTTGCCTGCTCTGAGGCTCGTTTGACCTTGAAAATGGGCCAGTTTGGCCTTGGAGACCAACCGACTCCTTAGCTAAGGTCTTAACGAATGTCTATTAAAAATTTCGGCAAAAATAACGTCGGAATTCTGGATCACTAAAAATCCATGGACTGTATAGCACACGAAAATAGGCAAAATGGAGGGTTTGCCTTCTCTGGGGATCGTTTGACCTTGAAAATGGGCCGGTTTGGCCGTGGGGACAAACCAGCTCCATAGCTAAGGTCTTATCGGACGTCCATGAAAAATTTCGGCAAAAATGACGTCGAAATTCCGGATCATCAAAAATCCATGGACGATAGCATCTGAAAATCTGCAAAATAGGGGGTTTGCCTGCTCTGGGGCTCGTTTGACCTTGAAAATAGGACGGTTTGGCCATGGGGACCAACCGGCTTCATAGCTAAGGTTTTAACGGACTTCCATGAAAAATTTCAGCAAAAATGATGCCGGAATTCCGGATCAACAAAAATCTATGGACTAAAATCGGCAAAATGGGGGGTTTGTCTGCTCTGGGGATCGTTTGACCTTGGAAATAAGTTGTTTTGGCCGTGGGGACCAACCGGCTCCATAGCTAAGGTCTTAACGATGTCCTTGAAAAATTTCGATAAAAATGACGCCACAATTCTGGATCACCAAAAATCCATGCACTATAGCACATGAAAATCAGAAAAATGGGGGGTTTGCCTGCTCTTGGGCTCGTTTGACCTTGAAAATGTGCCGGTTTAGCTGTGGGGACAAACCAGCTCCATAGCTAAGGTCTTAACGGACGTCCATGAAAAAATTCAGGAAATATGACACCAAAATTCCGCATCACCAAAAATCCATGAACTATATCACACGAAAATCGGCAAAATTGGGGGTTTGCCGGCTCTGGGCTCCTTTGACCTTGAAAATGGGCCGGTATGGCCGTGGGCACAAACCGGATCCATAGCTAAGGTCTTAACGGACGACCATGAAATTTTTTTGCAAAAATGACGTCGGAATTTCGAATCACCAAAAATCCATGGACTATTGCACACGAAAATCGGCAAAATGGGGGTTTGCCTGCTCTTGGGATCGTTTGAGCTTGAAAATGGGCCGGTTTGGCCGTGGGGACCAACCGGTTCCTTAGCTAAGGTCTTAACGGACGTCCATGAAAAAGTTCGACAAAAATGATGTCGGAATTCTGGATCACCAAAAATCTGTGGACTATAGCACATGAAAATAGGCAAAATGGGGGTTTGCCTGCTCTGGGGCTCGTTTGACCTTGAAAATGGACCGGTTTGGCCGTTGGGACCAATCGGCTTCATAGCTTCGGTCTTAACGGACGTCTATGAAAAATTTTGGTAAAAATGACGTAGGAATGCCGGATCTCCAAAAATTCATGGACTATAGCACAAGAAAATAGGCAAAATGGGAGGGTTTACCTATTTTGGGCTCGTTTGACCTTGAAAATGGGCCGTTTTGGCCGTGGGAACCAACCGGCTCCATAGCTAAGGTCTTAACGGACGTCAATGAAAAATTTCATCAAAGATGCTGTCAGAATTTCGGATCACCAAAAATCCATGGACTATAGCACACGAAAATTGGCAAAATGGGGGGTTTGCCTACTCTGGGCTCGTTTGACCTTGAAAATGGACCGATTTGGCCGTGGGGACAAACCCGCTCTATAGCTAAGGTCTTAACAAACGTCCATGAAATAATTCGGCAAAAATGACGCTGGTATTCGGATCACCAAAAATCCATGGACTATAGCACACGAAAATCATCAAAATGGGGGGGTTTGACTGCTCTTGGGCTCGTTTGTCCTTGAAAATGGGCCGATTTGGCCGTGGGGACCAACCGGATCCCTAACAAAGGTCTTAACGGACGTTCATGAAAAAATTTAGCAAAAATGAAGTCGGAATTCTGGATCACCAAAAATTCATGGACTATATAGCACACGAAAATCAGCAAAATGGGGTGTTTTCTTGCAATGGGCTCGTTTGACCTTGAAAAAGGGCCGGTTTGGCCGTAGGGACCAACCGGCTCTATAGCTAAGGTCTTAACGGACTTCCATGAAAAATTTCGGCAAAAATGAAGCCGAAATTCTGGATCATCAAAAATTCATGAACTATAGCACACGAAAATCAGCAAAATAGGGGGTTTTCCTGCTCTTGGGCCCATTTGTCCTTAAAAATGGGCCGGTTTGGCCGTGGAGACCAACCGGCTCAATAGCTAAGGTGTTAACGGACGTCCATAAAAAAGTTTGGCAAAAATGACGTCGGAATTCCAGATCACCAAAAATCCATGGACTATAGCACTCAAAAACTGGCAAAATTGGGGGTTTGCCTGCTATGGGTCTCGTTTGACCTTGAAAATGGGCTGGTTTGGATGTGGGGACCAACCGACTCCATAGCTAAGGTCTTAACGGACGTCCAAGAAAAATTTCGACAAAAATGACGTCGTAATTTTGGATCACCAAAAATCCATTGACTATAGCACACAAAAATTAGCAAAATGGGGGTTTGCCTGCTCTGGGGATCGTTTGACCTTGAAAATGGGCCGGTTTGGCCGTTGGGACCAGCCGGATCCATAGCTATGGTCTTAACGAACGTCCATGAAAATTTTTGACAAAAATGGTGTTGGAATTCTGGATCACCAAAAATCCATGTACTATAGCACACGAAAATCGACAAAATGGGGGGGTTTGCTTGCTCTGGGCTCGTTTGGTCTAGAAAAAGAGCCGGTTTGGCTGTGGGGACCAACCGGCTCCATAGCTAAGGTCTTAACGGACGTCCATAAAAAATTTCGACAAAAATGACGTCAGAATTTTGGATCACCCAAAATCCATGGACTATAGTACACGAAAATCGGCAAAATGGGGGGTTTGCCTGCTCTGGGCTCGTTTGACCTTGAAAATGGGCCGGTTTGGCCGTTGGGATCAATCGACTCCATATCTACGGTCTTAACGGACATCCATGAAAACTTTCGGCAAAAGTGAAGCTAGAATTCTGGATCACCAAAAATGCATTGACTATAGCACACGAAAATCGGCAAAATGGGGGGTTTTGACCTTGAAAATATGTCGGCTTTGCTGTGGATACCAATCGGCTCCATATCTAAGGTCTTAATTGACGTCCATAAAAATTTCGGCAAAAATGATGCCGATTTCCGGATCACCAAAACTTCATGGACTATCAAAAATTGGCAAAACTGGGGCTTTTCCTTCTCTAGGGCTCGTTTGACCTTGAAAATGGGCCGGTTTGGCCGTGTGGACCAACCGACTCCTTAGCTAACGTCTTAACGAATGTCTATTAAAAATTTTGGCAAAAATGACGTCGGAATTCAGGATCACCAAAAATCCATGGACTGTATAGCACACGAAAATAGGCAAAATGGAGGGTTTGCCTTCTCTGGGTACGTTTGACCTTGAAAATGGGCCGGTTTGGCCGTGGGGACAAACCAGCTCCATAGCTAAGGTCTTATCGGATGTCCATGAAAAATTTTGGCAAAAATGACGCCGAAATTCCAGATCATCAAAAATCCATGGACGATAGCATCTGAAAATTGGCAAAATAGGGGGTTTGCCTGTTCTGGGGCTCGTTTGACCTTGAAAATGGCACGGTTTGGCCGTGGGGACCAACCGGCTTCATAGCTAAGGTTTTAACGGACGTCCATGAAAAATTTCAGCAAAAATGATGCCGGAATTCCGGATCAACAAAAATCTATGGACTAAAATCGGCAAAATTGGGGGCTTGTCTGCTCTGGGGCTCGTTTGACCTTGGAAATAAGTTGTTTTGGCCGTGGGGACCAACCGGCTCCATAGCTAAGGTCTTAACGATGTCCTTGAAAAATTTCGGCAAAAATGACGCCAGAATTCTGGATCACCAAAAATCCATGGACTATAGCATATGAAAATCAGAAAAATGGGGGGTTTGCCTGCTCTGGGGCTCGTTTGACCTTGAAAATGTGCCGGTTTGGCCGTGGGGACCAACCGGCTCCATAGCTAAGGTCTTAACGGACGTCCATGAAAAATTTCAGCAAAAATGACACCGAAATTCCGCATCACCAAAAATCCATGAACTATATCACATGAAAATTGGCAAAATGGGGGGTTTGCCGGCTCTGGGGCTCCTTTGACCTTGAAAATGGGCCGTGGGGACAAACCGAATCCATAGCTAAGGTCTTAACGGACGACCATGAAAATTTTTTACAAAAATGACGTCGGAATTCCGAATCACCAAAAATCCATGGACTATTGCACACGAAAATCGGCAAAATGAGGGGTTTGCCTACTCTGGGGCTCGTTTGAGCTTGAAAATGGGCCGGTTTGGCCGTGGGGACCAACCGACTCCTTAGCTAAGGTCTTAACGGACGTCCATGAAAAATTTCAGCAAAAATGACATCGGAATTCTGGATCACCAAAAATCCATGGACTGTATAGCACACGAAAATCGGAAAAATGGGGGGTTTGCCTGTTCTGAGGCTCGTTTGACCTTTAACATGGGCCTGTTTGGCCGTGAGGACCAATCGGCTCCATAGCTAAGGTCTTAACGGATGTCCATGAAAAATTTCAGCAAAAATGATGTCGGAATTCCGGATCACCAAAAATCCATTGACTATAGCACACGAAAATTGGTAAAATTGAGGGTTTTCCAGCTCTGTGGCTCGTTTGACCTTTAAAATGGGCCAATTTGGCCGTGGGGACCAACCGGCTTCATAGTTAAGGTCTTAACAGAAGTACATGAAAAATATCAGCAAAAATAACGTCGGAATTCTGGATCACCAAAAATCCATGGACTATAGCACACGAAAATCGGCAAAATGGAGGGTTTACCTACTCACGGGATTGTTTGACCTTGAAAATAGGCCGGTTTGGTCGTGGGGACCAACCGGCTCCATAGCTAAGGTCTAAACGGACGTCCATGAAAAATTTCGGCAAAAATGTCGCTGGAATTCTGGATCACCAAAAATCCATGGACTATAGCACACAAAAATCGGTAAAATGGGGGGTTTGCCTTCTCTGTGGCTCGTTTGACCTTGAAAATGGGCCGGTTTGGCCGTGGAGACCAACAGGCTCCATAGCTAAGGTCTTAACGGACGTTCATGAAAAATTTCGGCAAATATGACATCGGAATTCCAGATCACCAAAAATCCATGGACTATAGCACACGAAAATCGGCAAAATGGGGGGTTGGCCTGCTCTGGGCTCGTTTGACCTTGAAAATGGGCCGGTTTGGCCGTGGGGACCAACCGGCTCCATAGGTCTATCTTAGAAAAACAAGTAGCACGCTGAAGTTGATCGAAGAGATCATCAATTCTCGGAAGAGGATACTTATTCTTGATGGTAACCTTGTTCAACTGACGGTAATCTATACACATCCTAAGAGTACCATCTTTTTTTCTCACAAATAAGACTGGAGCACCCCAAGGTGAGACACGTGGTCGAATGAAACCCCTTATCAAGGAGATCTTTCAACTGCTCTTTTAGCTTTTTTAACTTTGCTGGAGCCATTCTATATGGCGGAATAGATATAGGACGAGTATCTGGAAGAATGTCTATACCGAAGTCTATTTCTCTCTCATGAGGGACTCCGGGAAGATCATCAGGAAAGACTTTCGAAAACTATTTTACTACAAACTGACTGAATAGGAGGTATCTCAACACTAGAGTCATTAACTCGGACTAAGTGATAGACACAACCCTTGGAAACTAACTTTCTCGCCTTAAGGTACGAAATGAAACGACCCTTAGGCACTGCTGAACTGCTACTCCACTCTATAAATGGCTCATTAGGAATTTGCAACCTAACAACTCGAGTTCTACAATCAATGGAGGCATAACAGGCATGAAGCCAGTCCATACCTAGAATGACATCAAAACCTACCATGTCTAACTCAACTAAATCAGCCATGGTGTTCTTGTGATTGATGGAAACGACACAATCATGATATACTCGCTCAGCTAGGATAGACTCCCCAACAGATGTAGAAACACAAAAAGGTCTACAAAGTTTCTCAGGAAGAACATCAAAATTATTTGCAACATAAGTCACAAAAGATAAACTTGCTCCTAGGTCTAGCAAAGCATAAACATCAAGAGTAAAGAATTTGATCATACCAGTGACAACATCTGGAGAATTCTCTTGCTCTTGGCGACTAGTGATCGCATAAAGGCGGTTTACCCCTCCGCCAGTACCGAAAGTAGCTCCTCTAGGTGCAGCCATGTCTGATGGAGCAACTGATGAAGATTGGGCTTTGTTGCCCTGATTTCCATTACCTTGCCAGTTCTTAAGGCACTCTTTCATGAATTAACCCTCTTGTCCACACTTGAAACAACCTGTGGAGCCATCGCAACATTTACCTGGGTGAGTCCTGCCACACTTAGCACATACAGGAGCCCAGTTACCTCCTTGTGCCACACTACCCTGAGACTGTGCAGGTCTAGCTCTGAAGTGCTGTGAATTCTAACTATTGTACTCACCTTTGTTTCTGGGTGCAGGTGCACTAGCAGATGATGGAGCAGGTCCCTTTTGCTTTTGCTGAAAGGACGAACAGTTCACATTATTTCTCTGCTGCCCGGACTCATTCCATGTCTTCTCTTTCTTGTTTCTAAACTCCTCTCTATCCCTCAGCTTCTCTTCCTCAACCTGCTGCACATAGACCATCAACCTTGCTATATCCATGTCCCCAATTAACATGGCTGCCTTGCCCACTTTGCTTGACAGACGGACAACCCAGCAACATAAAGACTCATCATGCTTCTCATATCCGCAACCATCTCCGGAGCATATCGGGAAAGTTGGGTGAACTTCAAGTTGTACTCATGAACACTTAGTGAATCCTGCTTAAGAGTGAGAAACTCTCGTACCTTAGCCTCTCTCAGTTCTCAGGAAATGAAACGCCCTAAGAAGGCCTCCTCAAAGCAATCCCAACTCGCAGGTGGTGCTCCCTCAGCTATACCCTTCTTCCACTGGTTAAACCAAGTCCTAGCAACATCCTTCAGTTGATATGCAGTTAGTTCTACTTGCTCAGCATCGCCAATGTGCATAACCTCAAATACCTTTTTCAGTTCCTCAACAAAACTCTCCGCATCCTCAGTATTGCTTGAACCAGTGAAACTTGGAGGATTCATCCTCAAGAACTCTCGGATCCTCGTAGTATCAGCCACTTCATGTCTAGCTCCTCTTTGTTGCCCAACCTGGTTAGTCACAGCTTGGCTTAACATTTGAATCGCTTCCCTGAACTCAGCATTCGTGAATTCTCCTTGAGGTTGCACTTCAGGTGTATTTGGTACCGCTTGTTCTTGCGGTTCAACATTCCTTCTAGCGGGACGACCTCTGACAGCTCTTCGTGGAGGCATGATTAACTGAAAGACACGCACAAGCACGAATTAGAAGAAACTTTTTAGAGATCAAACTCTAACGCATGAAATGAGTGTGAAAGAACTGAGATAATTTCCTAAGTGTTGCAGCCTCCTAATTATAGATGTAGTGCGCTTCACACTGATAACTAGGACCCTACAGACACGGCTTCATAGACTCCCTAGGACTCCTGAACTTTGTGCTCTGATACCAAGGTTTGTCACGCCCCGAACCTACACCCCGGACGTGGCAGGAACTCGAAAACTATTGTTGGCCCCAAGCGAACCCTTGGCCTGGCTTAACTTATAGAGGAAGACTTAACTTAACAAAGATAAACTCATATAACTCAAGAATGTTAATAAGAAAGCATTTAACTAGCCAATAAGGCAAACTCAAGTCTTTAAACAACATCTTAAATGAATAAGACTAAAGAACTATAACTATCCATCTATGAAGCCTCTAAGAGGGATGTCGGGACAAGACCCCCGATCATCTTAACAACTGAAATACTAGAAAGCAAAGTAAAAGGAGTCCTCCGGAAAGCAAGGAGGCTCACCAACTGACTCTGAGTGCTCAATTGGATCAACGAGGCGCTGGATGCTGATCCTAGTTACCTGTGTCTGCATCATAAAATGATGCAGGACAAATGGCATCAGTACATTGAATGTACGAGTATGCGAGGGGAATACTAAACAACACATAAGCTTGAAAGGAATTTGAAAGGAATTTGAAAGGATTTGCTCAACTCATGAATAACTCACTCAATGCAAAGTAAAAACAACAATAAAGGTGCAGTTTATACAAAGCATTTAAAACAGTAAATGACAACTCAATGTATTTAAAGAAATACAATAACAACCCAATTACATATAAAGTAATATAATACTGTGGGAGTTTCTCTAACCGATAACCACCACTATGAGCCTAAGTGATGATACAGCGTCTTGCCCACGCTGCTAGAACTGTCCTATATGTTGTCGTCATAAAGAACGCCTTAACTAAGTAGATCCACTAGTCTATGCTTAAAAGCACTAAGGAGTCATCTAAAAAGTATGATCCTTTCTACCCATGATGGCTACATGGTTTATGGAGACTTGAGTTATTATGAACTCGCGTCCCATATCGGTGCTCAATACTACTCCCAAAATATACTCAGCTCATGTGTTTTTAAAAAAAATTATTTCTTTGGTTTGAGATAATTACTCAAACTTAGCTTAAAAGCTCTCTTGGAAATCGGTGTTTCCCTTTCTTGCTCAAATGTGGAAAAAAAATTAACTCTTGGGAATACTTAGCTCCCGTATACATTTTGAAGAAATGAACTTAACTCTTTACTCTTTGCTCAACTCAAAACTCAAGTCTTAAAACAAAGTTAAAACGTTTGTAAAAGACTTTTGGAAAACTCTATGAACTCCTCTTGACTTGACTCTTAACTTTCCTTGAATTGAATTATGGATTCAAGGTTCATGATCTCCTGTTTATGGATGATTTCATGATGTTTATACGTACCTTAGAGTATAGAAATCGACTAGAAAACATAGGTACGTTGCTAAGGAACTAGTATAGAAAGAAGTGGGAAAGGGTGGAAAGTCTGGCGTCCCTAGCGCTCTGAGCGACGTGGGGTGCCAGAGGGAAAACTTCAGGACTGAAGTTGGGGAGCGCTGGCTGGAGCGGCGCCCCAAGCCCCAAACTTCAGAACCACTTCTGGGGTGCGCTGGCTGGCGCGGCCCCCCAAGCCCTTGCCCAGAAATCCGTGATTTTTCTTCTTCGTTTTTCAACTCTAAACCCTCTAATTTCACTTGGTTCTTTCCCCAAACACTTAGAATCAACTAAATCATCAATGTGTGTAAGATTATACTAGAAAACACACCTAAAATCATGAATCAATCTCAAGAAACTTCAACAACAAGAACTCGTAAGCTTTGCTTTCAAAACAATACAACTTCGCTGAATTGAATCATGATTGGTGCGTGGGTGAGCTAACCCAACGCTATGTGATCTCACATACCTCATAGGTATTAACCCTTGGCGAAATCCACACGAGAATCTCCAAGAAATCGACGAATCTTAAACTTTCTTCTCCGTTCTCCTCTTTTCTCTTTTCTCCAAGCCCTAGCATGAATTTCCAATTGACTAAACTGATCTAATTCTTATTAGACCCCAAATAAACCTCTAAAAACGAAATAAAATAATTTGGTAAGAAAAAGACCAAACTACCCTTCAAAAAATCCGAATTAGACTTTCCTTATTTGAACAGCCCAACTTCAAATGGGCATATCTCACTCATACTAACTTGGAATCGCGCAAACTCGGCGGCGTTGGAAAGATAATTCCAAGATATTTCCTACGGTATCTAAAAGCACACATAAATCATCCTGATCTAGGAGTTATGGTCGTTTGAAGTTAACCAAAAACTCAAACTTAGCTTAACTTAACCAATTTTCCAGATTTTTATTATTTCCAAAAATCACTATTTCTAGTTCTTTCAGTTAGCGAGATGTTACAATATCTCTCCCTTGGGAACATTCGTCCTCGAATGAGATTACTCTTAGTAAGCTAAGGGAGTAACATCAAACGTTCAGTTCAATTCAGACACCCAACAAGCAAATCAAATACATCAGGTATATACGTTAAAGAGTACTAAGAAGAGAATTAGTACCTTGGTCTGGAATTTCTCCAGGCTCAAAAAGATGTGGATATCTCTTCTTCATACCCTCCTCAGCTTCCCAAGTAGCTTCCTCAATAAATTTATTTCTCCAAAGAACTTTGACTGATGCTACTTCCTTAGTCCTCAACTTGTGAACTTGACGGTCTAGAATCTGAACATGGATCTCCTCATAAGTCAAGCTATCCTTGATACCAATATCTTCAGTTGGTATGATAAGTGAAGGATCTCCCATGCACTTTTCAACATGGAAATATGAAACACCGGATGGACCGTTGCTAACTCTTGGGGTAGCTCTAACGCATAAGCTACATTACCAACCCTTTTGGATATTCTGTAAGGGCCAATATACCGGGGACTAAGTTTCCCCTTCTTACCAAACCTCATAACACCCTTCATGGGTGAAACTTTCAAGTATACCCAATCATCTACTTCAAACTCTAACTCCCTTCTCCTAACATCAGTGTAGGATTTCTGACGACTCTGCGCTTTTTCAACCTCTCTTGAATGACTTTCACTTTCTCCATAGCTTGATGAACTAAGTCTGGTCCTATCAACCCAGCTTCACCAACTTCAAACCATCCAATAGGATATTTGCATCTCCACCCATAAAGAGCTTCATAAGGAGCCATCTGGATGCTAGAGTGGTAACTATTGTTATACGCAAACTCAATGTGCGGTAAGTGATCATCCCAATTCCCCTTGAAATCAATCACACAGGCTCTCAACATATCTTCTAAAGTCTGAATAGTGCGCTCTGCTTGACCATCTGTCTGAGGGTGAAAAGCAGTACTTAAGTTCACATTTAAACACAAGCCTTTCTGAAAAGATTTCCAGAACTGTGCAGTAAATTGTGCACCTCTATCTGATATAATGGAAACAGGAACTCCATGAAGTCTGACTACCTCTTGAATATACAACTTAGCATAATCTTGTGCCGAATGGATAGTCTTTACTGGCAAAAAGTGGGCTGATTTTGTCATTCTATCAACAATCACCCAAATAGAATCATGCTGCCTGCGAGACCTTGGTAAACATGTATGAAGTCCATATTGATCATCTCTCACTTCCATTCCGAAAGTTCTATATTCTGAGCCATACCACATGGCCTTTGATGCTCTACCTTAACTTGTTGGCAATTTGGACACTTAGCAACAAACTCTACAATGCCCTTCTTCATACTACTCCACCAATACACTTCTCTCAAATCACGATACATCTTTGTGGAACCCGGATGGATAGAATATCTGGAGTTATGAGCCTCCTCCATAATCCTCTCTTGGAGTTCATCCACCCTTGGTACACACAATCTGCCTTGATACCTCAACACACCATCTCCCCCTTGTTCAAAAGCCATTACTTTTTGCTTATGAACATTTGCCTTCAATTCAAGCAAAATAGGATCTTGGTCTTGCTTCTCTTTTACTTCTGACATTAATGATTATTCAGCCCCATTCATCACCACTACTTCTCCTTCTGTGGAATCCATTAGTCGAACTCTCAATCGTGCAAGTCTATGCACATCTCTTGCTAGCTCTTTCTTATCTTCCTCAAAATGGGCGGTACTACCCATAGACAACCTACTCAAGGCATCAGCAACAACATTAGCCTTACCTGGGTGGTAAAGAATACTCATGGCATAATCCTTGAGTAACTCTAACCACCTCTTCTGTCTAAGATTAAGCTCTTTCTGACTAAACACATACTAAAGAATCTTGTGATCGGTGAACACATCCACATGGACACCATAAAGATAATGGCGTCATATTTTCAACACAAATACTACGGCAGTCCATTCTAGATCATGGATTGGGTAGTTCTTCTCATGAACTTTCAACTGTTTGGAGGGATAAGCTATAACTTTGCCATTCTGCATTAACACGCAACCCAAACCAACTCTAGAAACATCACAATACACAACAAAACCTTGAGTGCCTTCTGGTAAGGTCAATACTGGGGCAGTAGTCAACCTCTTTTTCAATTCCTGAAAGCTTTTCTCAGAAGCTTCAGACCATTGAAGCTCCACTGTTTTCTGATTTAACTTAGTCAAAGGAGACGAAATAGATGAGAACCCCTCCACGAACCTTCTATTTACCCAGCCAACCCTAAGAAGCTCCTAATATCAGTTGGAGATGTGGGTCTACGCCAATTCTGCACTGCCTCTATTTTCTGGGTATCAACTCTAATTCCATCACCGGAAACTATGTGGCCCAAGAATGCCACAGACTCCAGCCAAAACTCACATTTAGAGAACTTAGCATACAACTCCTTATCTTTTAAAGTTTGGAGAACTATTCTGAGATGGCTAGCATGATCTTCCTCATTCCTTGAATAGATTAGGATGTCATCAATAAATACGATAACAAACATATCTAAATAAGACTTGAATACTCTATTCATAAGGTCCATGAACGCTGCAGGTGCATTGGTTAAACCGAACGACATGACCAGAAACTCATAATGACCATAACGGGTCATGAGCTTGTCTTGAGGCTACAAAAATGTACTCGCCAATTTTTTGGTCGATAATATTGTGCTCGATGATGTCTAGAGTTTGCAAACATTCCCTTGGGAGGAGAGCATGAAGGTAATGTTTAATTCTAACATTGTGTTCTTACTTACGTGTTACAATATTTTAAGATACAAAAATTGTTACTTTTGGGTTGAGATTCTAAAATTGACATTTATGTCCAATTGTAAATACTTGAATTTTCCAAAATACGATAAAAATGCTATATAATATTTTATCCAGGGAGAAAAATTAAAATTAATGGATGTTATTTCATTGGTATTGATCATCTCTGATCAACAAATTTGCAAGCAAAGATGTTCAGATATTATGATATTTTCTTTTTTAATGATCATACTCTAATAGGAAATGACAGAGAAAACGAAATATTCCAAAGTGGATAATTGCTACTCCATTAATCCTACATTTTATACAAAATGATATGGCTTGCTAGTGGTACAATTTCGTTGAGCTTTACTGCTCAATTTCATCCGAGATAAATGAATCATTGATTGGTCGATGTTGACTCATCAACTTCAAATTAGATACTTCTTTTGATTTGAAATTGGACAAAAGATAGTTTTTGCTTAGTCATTTCCATCATATTGTAACAACAAAGAGATGTACCAATTAAGGATTCCAAAATAGAATATTGTGGCATAAATTCTGTCAATCAAGTTGTTGGAGGCCTTACCTTTATGTGATATTTCCATGTGGCTTATATTCATATGTTTGGTTATATACAACACTAGTGAAATTGATCGCGCTTCGCGCAGCTATACAAAATATTTATAAAATAATAATATGTAATATTTATATTTAGGTTAGTATCGAATATATAAGATAATTAATATTGATATTTCTCTTCATCTACGACATGAAATATTTTTTCATTTTTTTTAACATATAAAATAAAATTTCTCTTTGCATCTTTTTAAGTGCAAACTATTCATATGTATATAGTAGAACAAAATATTCACCATGGTGAAGTAAATGGAATAAGAGGCAATATTTTGAAATAAAAACATATTATATTATGTTGAAAATATTATATATGTTTTAAGTTTATCTATCTTTTGTAGGAGTAATAATTTTCTATACAAATTCTGAAAAATTTTGGCGCCTCGGAACTCCTAAAAAAAATTTCTAGAAAAAACATTATGAGGACCTCCGTAATGAGTTGGGGAAGAATTACGTATAGTGCCACCATTTTTAAAGGCATATTTTCCTATTATGAGCTACCTTTTAGGATTACACGACTTTCTTAATTTTTCGTGTGTATTAGTCCATTGATCTGGCACCTTGGAGCACCCAAAAAATACTTCTGAAAAAACTTTATGCGAGCCTCTGTAATGAGTTGGGGAAGCATTATGTGTAGTGGCACCATTTTTAAGACATATTTTCGCATTTACGAGCCAACTTTTAGGAATTACGTAACTTTATAGGTTTTTCGTGTGTATTAGCCCATGGATCTGGCTACTCGGAGCACCCAAACATTTTTTCTGAAAAAAAATTATGAGGACCTCCGTAATGAGTTGGAGAAGCATTACGTATAGTCCCACCATTTTTAAGACATATTTTTACATTTACGAGCCAACTTATAGAAATTACGTGACGGACTTGGTTTTTCTTGTGGATCTGCCACGTCGGAGCACCCCAAAAAGTGTTTTCCGAAAAAACTTTATGAGGACATCTGTAATGAGTTAGGGAAGCATAACATATAGTACCACCATTTTTATAAGGCACATTTTCACATTTACGAGTGAACTTTTAGGATTACGCGACTTTTTTTAATTTTTCGTGTGTATTAGCACATTGATTTGGTGCCTCAGAGCACCCAAAAAGAATTTCTGAAAAAACTTTATGAGAACCTCTGTAACAAGTTGGGAAAGTATTACGTATAGTTCCACTATTTTAAGGCATATTTTCACATTTACGAACCAACTTTTAGGAATTACGTGACATTCTTGATTTTTCATGTGTATATATACTAGTAAAGATAGCCTTGGCGTTTCCCAGGCCCAACACGAACACAAGGTTGTTACAATATGTCTCGGTTGATCTGCACGAGGAAAAAAACAGAGCTATAGGGAGAGGAGAATGGATGAAAATATTCATGATATTTATTTGAATAAAAAGCAACAACAGGGTCATGGAAGAAGTTGTAGGAGGAATATTTTGAAACAGAAATTGATGAATATTAGACAATTTCTATATCAAATAAAAAGTCTTCATCCAGGAGAAGAAAAAGGAGAACGCACGAAGGGAAGTAGACACACAACTGTAGATAATTCAGCACGGATATCAAATAAAAAGTCTCAAATTTGTGTCTGAAATACTACTATCGATACACTCGGGCAAGCTTAAAACATACAGCATGAAATCGGGGAGAAAACTGCACAAAGAAATCATCAAAAATGCCAAAGGGCAAGCGAGATAATTGTCTTTTCAATATAGCTGCATCTCAAACTTTTGCTTGCATTGTATTATTTGGCCTGTCAAATAGGAGCTGCACTATTTCCATTTAGCAACAAACGGATGAACGAAAGTAAATAAATGGATAGAAAATGAAGGCATTTAATAAATATCTGAAGAGAGCTTTTAGAATAAGTGTTTCAGATCAACTTATCCAACTAACAACTTTGGCAAGCTAAAGTAGTACTACATTTACTATGAAAAGCACAACATGAGTCGTACAAAAAAATTATGTTGTTGTCCACAGATTCCTAAAGTATGGGTTCTCTTGATCTATGAGATGAGAATTGAAAATCTATGTTGTTGTAAACAGTTCGACCTCTTTATAACAACCACCTCTCATAATAGTCTTTCATTATAACTATCAAGTTTTCTCCAGAACTGATTGTTTATGTTTCTCCTTCAAAAGTCTGAATAGTAAAGTCTATTCGATTCTTCAATCACTCCTTCAAAATCTCAATACTAAGTGCCCTGCCTCCTATGTAAGGATCCAAATTTTAACAAAAAGTATAAGAGATGCTAATTCTATGATTTTGCAACTTAAACAGCAGTTGCTAATTGGAAAAACAGAATCTTTGTGTATGGTGGATTCACTAAAAGTAACTTATTTTTAAGGATCTGATATGGGTGTGCCCACACTTTTGAAGAGTCCGAGCAATATATATTTTAGATTATTTTCAAGGGAACTATAAATATCAAGAAACCTCTGAGCTGGAGGTTTGAAGAAAGACATTCAGGATCATATTAGAAATATTATTGTGATGAATTTTGTAATTATTTCTAGCCAAACCAAAAAGGAACAACATTTTGTCCCTACAACTACAAAAAAAAAAGTAAGTATATCCAAAATCAGACTTTTACAGGTTGAAATTAAGAAATTAGAATGTTTATTAATCCTACATAGCCAAACTACAAAGCTTTTATTAATATGTTCAAGAATTTATCAATCCAGTAAGATACCATAGAATCCGTAAAAGACATAACACGCCTAACTCAACCCAAAAGGTTAGCTCAACGGGAGAATTGTTCAAATACATACCATCATTTAACCCAACAGCAAGAAGGAAAACTACAAACATGTCCAACATCACCACAATGGGTTCATAATAGACTTTAGGAATAGTTTTGGAGAAATCTACTCCACGAAGTTTTCCTGAGTTGATGGGAGAATCGGAATTGCTTTCAATTTCTACATCCTCCGGGGGTTTAGAAGAAGAAGGTCCGGAGAAGGACATTCTTGGTCTAGAAAAAAGGGTTGAACCGAGGAACTTCAGGTTGATAGATCCATCGGGGTATTGAATAATTAATTCAGATTAACGATATATATTATAAATAAGTACTCAAATCTCTGAGCTAATTACATAGGCGGTCTTGGATTTTATAAGAATGTTTTCATTAAGTCGTCTTGGAGATAGGTCCACCCTGGGATCCAGCTTGTTCGTCGGCGATCCTTTTTCTGGCATCCACAACTAAAGCCGGATATTAATCGGCATCCTCATACTTAATGAAAATTTCTATACCTCAAGCCATAGTAATAATTACAGAAAGAAGAATATTTATTCTTAATATAACAAGTTAATAAGAACTAATTATCTTCTTGTAGGTTATATGATAATCATAATCTAATCAGGGTCCAGACAGTAAAAGGTTTAGCTATGCATGCTAACAAGTAACGCCATTAACATGGATCTGATACCATTTTACAGGATCTTGAGTACAGAGAATAAATGAAAAACAGATAACTTAAGTACTAAAGAACTTACTTTATTATATTGACATATGCTGAAAAGCAGACAAGCTCATAGTATGTTTACAGAGAAAGCTAAGAGAAATTTCTAAAGTAGATAATTTTCTGATGCCCTTTATTGTGAAATTACAAGTCCTTTTATAGACTAGAAAAGATAATCAGAAGATAATGGGAATCCTCTTGCTTGCTTCTCAGTGGCTGCTTTGGATTGCCTTATCTTATCTTTGATAAAGTTGTCGGCCAATTGAGTGAGTCCACTTAGCTTTTGTGAGTGGAGTCTCCTTTTGGCGAGTGGGGTCTGGTAAAGCTGAATAATTCCACTTTACTTTTGGTGACTGGGTCTCCTTTGATTTAATAATCGATAGAAATTCTGTCTCTTTGAGACTCTTCTATCTCTTTCTAGATAATTCCAATCCTTTTGGATCTCTACCTGAAAGACTAGTTATTCTGATTTTTAATAATCTCAACTAGGATTAATTAATCAAATGCATTAAGGTATGACTGGGCCAGAGCCTTAGGGTTTAGCATATCCCCGTTGTCGTCACTCAGAGATGAAGCCTCATCCAATAGCTGTAGGATCAACTTTGTCATCGAGCTCTGAAAGAGCCTTTTCTAATCTTTTCTTTAGGTCGCTTTTGGACGGCGATGATTTAAGAGAATCCCTCTTTGTGGATTGAGGAGCTTCCTTCCTTGCTGGTGACCAGCCTTTGATGCGAACTTCTCTGGACAGATATTTGATCCTGTCAAAATCTGCATTAACGAAAGTCCAACTGATAATATATGAAATACGTTTTTTAATAAAATACTTGCATAATTTAATATGCTCTGGTAGGGTAGAGAATCCTTCATCTAGTTGAAACTGATGAAATTTCTCTAAAAATGTTTTGGGCAGAATGAGCTGGTTTCCTCCGAAGCAGCTCCACCATTAGTAGAACCATCTAGGGATAATCGATTATGCTACCTTTGGGCAGTATTTTATGAACCAAGTGTGGGTGGTTGGCCGTAAGTACATAAAGTTAAACCATGCGTCTCGGTAGTCAAACCAATTATAAGTTTGAGGATTAAATTTCCTCGAGAGATTTACTGGGGTTAGTAAATGGTCTACGCTCCATTCAAAGGGCGAAAGAATCTTTTTAATGGTGAATTTTGAATAGGCGATGCTATCTGGGTCTGATTTGTCTGATAGTTCATGTTCTATTTCAATAGAACCTGTGTCGACAAGAATGAATTCATAGTATCTCCTTGTCTTGAGGGCGTCATTGGTTTCAACGTAGTTCCTGTTAGAATACAGGAGCTTTAAGAGGTGCTTAATTTCATAAGCTTCGAATTCCTTGTCAAAGGCAAGGATGGGAGAAACCTGCAAAGAAATAAGATCATTTTTTTCCTTTTCTTTGTCCTTTTCTTTCATTAAAGGGGTCGCTGCTGGTGACACAGCTTCGGCAAAACTCTCAGGGGTCTTTATTGTATAACTGTCACTTGTTTGAATTTGTTAGAATCTGAGTTTCCCCGATGGTGACATTGAGTTGGGTTCGGAGTCCTTTTGAAAAGGCTTTTTTATTATCAATAAGTTGGAAGAGCTACTTGAAGGTAGAGAAGGGAAATGTGATGGATTGACGGGTGGTAGTTGGGCTAAGGCTGAGTAACGGTTATGGTTTATCTCAGGCCTAAGTCCGAATTCAGGCCTTACAGCAAATGGGCCTGGCGCGGTTTTGAGGAGTGGTTTAGCGGGCTGTGATCCTCTTGGCCTTGCGCCTCCGGTGGGCCGGTGTCCTGGCCTCATGTTTTTCCCTTTCTGTAGGTACTTGGTGGGGATGAGTCCTTCCACGATATAGTTTCTATCTGCACCACTCAAATTGTATAAAGACGTATTCATAGCGAAGGTTATGATACGTGAAGATTGCAATAATGAATTTTGGAAAGAAAGATTCATAAGTGGACTTCCCCCGTTATTCGGAGAAAAAGTCAGAACCAAGATTAGAGATAGGTGTGAGGGAAAAATCCCTTACAACCATCTTACCTATGGAGACCTGGTTAGTATCATCAATGTGGTTGCAATGGAATTATGCACCGACCTTAAGCTAAAGGAACAGCTTAAGAAAGAAAACAGGCTTTCAGCCACAGAACTAGGAAGCTTTTGTCAGGACTTTGGTTTTCCAAAGATCTCTCCACCTTCGTCCCAAAAGACAAAGCTAGAAAAGAAATCTAGCTATAAGAAAAAAAGAAAAAAAAGGATCCAAATCCCGTTATGAAACCAAGGACAAACGAAAAACCAAAAGATTCAAAAAACCTTCCAAAGATACTCCCCTGGATGAGTGCTGGACATGTGGCAAAAAGGGTCACATGGCAAACCAATGTCCAAGAAATAAGAAAAAGAAGAAGAGAATCAATCTTTTTAATATAGATGAAGAAACCAAGTCGAAACTCTTCTTTATTATTGAAGAAGAAGAATCTGAGGAAGAAGAATCTGCCTCGGAAAACGGAAGCGACGAAGAATTTATCAATGTCGCTCAAGATTCAGAGTCAGATGAGGAAACTTCTGATTGCAATTGCAGTGGAGCATTTTTCTATTGTGACAGTAAAACTGTTAGCGTTCTCTCCAGTGAAACAGTTGAAACCTTATTTGCCACCATTGATCACATCCAAGACGAAGAGGCAAAAAGAAAATACCTCCTCGAGCTACAAAGGCTTGTCACTCATCAAAAGCCTGAAAAACCCAAGATTATCCCTTTCAGCATGAAACAAATCATGCAAAGATTTGACAAAAAGGAAGAACCCTCTATTAACGACCTCAGAGTTGAAGTCAATCAGCTAAAGGATGAAATCAGAGAAGTCAAATCCAGACTTCACAAAATTGAAATAGATGCCTTGACAGAACAAGTTCTCAAAAGGACATCCATTCCCGAAGAAGGAACTTCTGGAAAAGAACATCATCTTCCAAATCAATATGAATCTCAAGAAGATTCTGACAGAGAAGATGATATTGATCCTTATCAGAAGGAAAAGGATGCAGGAATTGGAGTTCTCTCCAAGACAGTGGTGCAGATAGAAACTGTATCGTGGAAGGACTCATCCCCACCAAGTACCTACAGAAAGGTACTACCAGATTATTCGGAGCTACAGGTGAAAGAATTCAAATAGATTTCAAATTATCTAAAGCGCATATCTGCAACAATGGTATTTGTCTTGTTAATGACTTTGTTATAACAAAAGATATTAACGAAGAAATTATTTTGGGAATTCCTTTTATTACCCAAATAAAACCTTATATTTCATATTTGGATGCTATACGCACCACCATTTTGGGAAAAGACATTTTCTTCCCCTTTATCAAAGTCATTTCTCCTGAAGAAAGATTTCGTTTACAAAGCAAAACGGTATTCAAAATCAATTTAATTTCTCAACAAATCTCATTTTTTTTAAAATGATATTAAAATCAAGAAAATTGAACAAATCTTAAAAACCCCGAAGATGGTAACTAAGATTGCCAAACTTCAAAACACTCTTCCAAAAGAAATTTGTTCAGATTTTCCTAACGCCTTTTGGGAACGTAAAAGGCATATTGTTGATTTACCATATATTGATGGATTCAATAAACAAGTCATTACTACTAAAGCAAGGCCCACTCAGATGAATCACGAGATAATGGAAATTTGTAAAAAGGAGATCACCACTCTTTTGACAAACAAAATCATACGCCCTTCCAAATCCCTTTGGAGCTGTTCAGCCTTTTATGTTAATAATGCAGCGGAGAAAGAAAGAGGTTCTCCCAGACTAGTTATTAACTATAAACCACTGAACACTGCATTAAAATGGATTAGATATCCTATCCCTAATAAAAGAGACCTTTTAAAAAGGACTTATAAAGCCAATATTTATAGTAAGTTTGATATGAAATCAGGCTTCTGGCAAATTCAAATTTTCGAAAAGGATAAATATAAAACAGCTTTCAATGTCCCGTTTGGGCAATTCGAATGGAATGTCATGCCTTTTGGGCTTAAAAATGCCCTTTCAGAATTTCAAAAAATAAACAAATAGTTGAAGCGTGCGATAGAAAGCTCGAATCCTACTTGGGGAGATTTGATTGATTCTGAATATAATGAATAATATCTTTAACTCAATCAGTAATTTCTCGATTGTTTATATTGATGATGTTTTGATATATTCTGAGGACATTGATTCTCATTTTAAATATTTAAATGTTTTTCTTAAAATTGTTAAGCACAATGGCCTTGTCGTTAGTGCTAAGAAAATCAAGCTTTTTCAAACTAAAATCAGGTTTCTTGGCCATGATTTATATCAAGGTACTTATACACCTATCTGCAGAGCCATTGAGTTTTCTTACAAGTTTCCTGACGTTATTACTGACAAAATCCAGTTGCAACGATTCCTAGGAAGCCTTAATTACGTTGCTGACTTCATCCCTAAAGTCAGACAGATTTGTAAACCTATCTATGACAGGTTAAAGAAGGATCCTCTCCCTTGGAGAAAGGAGCAAACTTCCGCGGTTATCAAAATGAAAGAAACGGTCAAAACCCTTCCTTGTCTAGGGATTCCTAACCCTGAATTTTTTATGATTGTTGAAACCGATGCTTCAGATATCGGTTATGGAGGAATCCTCAAGCAAAGGGAATCTCCTATGTCAACCGAACAATTAGTTCGTTACACCTCTGGAGTATGGAACTCCGCTCAAAGTAATTATAGCACAGTTAAAAAAAAAATCATTCCCATAGTTTTTTGCATTACTAAGTTTCAAGATGATTTAATTAACAAAGAATTCTTGCTCAGAGTAGATTGCAAATCTGCTAAAGACATCTTACAAAAGGATGTTAAAAATCTTGTCTCTATACAAATATTTGCAAGGTGGCAAGCTTTATTATCCAGCTTTGATTTTCAAATCGATTTTATTAAAGGAGAAGATAACTCTCTCCCTGATTTTCTAACCAGAGAATTCTTACAAGGAAAAACATGAGGCCAGGACACCGGCCCACCGGAGGCGCAAGGCCAAGAGGATCACAGCCCGCTAAACCACTCCTCAAAACCGCGCCAGGCCCATTTGCTGTAAGGCCTGAATTCGGACTTAGGCCTGAGATAAACCATAACCGTTACTCAGCCTTAGCCCAACTACCACCCGTCAATCCATCACATTTCCCTTCTCTACCTTCGAGTAGCTCTTCCAACTTATTGATAATAAAAAAGCCTTTTCAAAAGGACTCCGAACCCAGCTCAATGTCACCATCGGGAAAACTCAGATTCTCCCAAATTCAAACAAGTGACAGTTATACAATGAAGACCCCTGAGAGTTTTGCCGAAGTTGTGTCACCAGCAGCGACCCCTTTAATGAAAGAAAAGGACAAAGAAAAGGAAAAATTTGATCTTATTTTTTTGCAGGTTTCTCCCATCCTTACCCTTGACAAGGAATTCGAAGCTTATGAAATTAAGCACCTCTTAAATCCCCTGTATTCTAACAGGAACTACGTTGAAACCAATGACGCCCTCAAGACAAGGAGATACTATGAATTCATTCTTGTCGACACAGGATCTATTGAAATAGAACATGAACTATCAGACAAATCAGACCCGGATAGCATCGCCTATTCAAAATTCACCATTAAAAAGATTATTTCGTCCTTTGAATGGAGCGTAGACCATTTACTAACCCCAGTAAATCTCTGGAGGAAATTTAATCCTCAAACTTATAATTGGTTTGACTACCGAGACGCATGGTTTAACTTTATGTACTTACGGCCAACCACCCACACTTGGTTCGTAAAATACTGCCCAAAGGTAGCATCATCGATTATCCCTAGATGGTTCTACGAATGGTGGAGCTGCTTCGGAGGAAACCAGCTCATTTTGCCCAAAACATTTTTAGAGAAATGTCATCAGTTTCAACTAGATGAAGGAATCCCTACCCTACCAGAGCATATTAAATTATGCAAGTATTTTATTAAAAAACGTATTTCATATATTGTCAGTTGGACTTTCGTTATTGCAGATTTTGACAGGATCAAATATCTGTCCAGAGAAGTTCGCATCAAAGGCTGGTCACCAGCAAGGAAGGAAGCTCCTCAATCCACAAAGAGGGATTCTCTTAAATCATCGCCGTCCAAAAGCGACCTAAAGAAAAGATTAGAAAAGGCTCTTTCAGAGCTCGATGACAAAGTTGACGAAGCGGCTATCCTACAGCTATTGGATGAGGCTTCATCTCTAAGTGACGACAACGGGGATATGCTAAACCCTAAGGCTCTGGCCCAGTCATACATTAATGCATTTGATTAATTAATCCTAGTTGAGATTATTAAAAATCAGAATAACTAGTCTTTCAGGTAGAGATCCAAAATGATTGGAATTATCTAGAAAGAGATAGAAGAGTCTCAAAGAGACAGAATTTCTATCGATTATTAAATCAAAGGAGACCCAGTCACCAAAAGTAAAGTGTAATTATTCAGCTTTACCAGACCCCACTCGCCAAAAGGAGACTCCACTCACAAAAGCTAAGTGGACTCACTCAATTGGCCGACAACTTTATCAAAGATAAGATAAGGCAATCCAAAGCAGCCATTGAGAAGCAAGCAAGAGGATTCTCATTATCTTCTGATTATCTTTTCTAGTCTATAAAGGGACTTGTAATTTCACAATAGAGGGCATCAGAAAATTATTTGGTCTAGAAAAAGGGGTTGAACCGAGGAACTTCAGGTTAATAGATTCATCGGGGTATTGAATAATTCGTTCAATCTGGGATTTTTCAGGGTTAACGGACTGAGGAACTGTGATGGTTTCAAAATTCTATTCGTCAGAAGTAAGGATTTCATCCCAGTTAAGAAGTCTAGGAACAAAGGTAGTGCTATGTTTTGGGTTAGATTCCATAAGCATGGTAACACCTTTGACACTGGTAGATATAGCTCTAAGGGTTATGGTTGTTTACATGAGTTTGTAATAAACTCTATAGATCACCGCAATTTCTCTGGTGTCTATTTTACTGTTCATGTTCTTGGTCTTGACATTAAGTGTCGAGTATCCATAACATTGGGATCAGTAATGTCCACAGAGAAGTTGGGGTAACAGTTAAAGTATACCGGGCCATTGGCGAGGTTACTTTGCAGAACTCCTAACAGCGAGTCATCAAAATTAAGAAGTTTATCATCTCTAAGAAGCAGACAAATAGGAATATTCAAACCTTTACGGAATAGAGGTTTAACAGCTATTTGAACAAATCCAATATGCAGAAATTTAAAATCCTTCTTATATCTATTAATGTGTTGAAAAACAAGTAATTTAATTGTCTCAAGAGAATTATTAATAGCAACTGTAGACTCACAGGTCTTAATGTTAAAATTTCTAATCATGTTGAAATGACCTAGTTGATAGATTTTTCCAAAAGATTCTTTTGGAATAGTCCAATTTTGTAAATCATTTTCTATCTTAGATATAACATGGGTAGACAAGTTAATACTATTTTTAACATGCAAATGATTTTCCATTATGAAACAATACCGTCTTGAAACCTTTATAGAAATGTTATCATAATTTAACAATGAATAATTAATTCAGATTAACGATATATATTATAAATAAGTACTCAAATCTCTAAGCTAATTACATAGGAGGTCTTGAAAAATATATATTTTAGATTATTTTCAAGGGAACTATAAATATCAAGAAACCTCTGAGCTGGAGGTTTGAAGAAAGACATTCAGGATCATATTAGAAATATTATTGTGATGAATTTTGTAATTATTTCTAGCCAAACCAAAAAGGAACAACATTTTGTCCCTACAACGACAAAAAAAAAAAAGTAAGTATATCCAAAATCAGACTTTTACAGGTTGAAATTAAGAAATTAGAATGTTTATTAATCCTACATAGCCAAACTACAAAACTTTTATTAATATGTTCAAGAATTTATCAATCCAGTAAGATACCATAGAATCCATAAAAGACATAACACGCCTAACTCAACCCAAAGGTTAGCTCAACGGGAGAATTGTTCAAATACATACCATCAGTTAACCCAATAGCAAGAAGGAAAACTACAAACCCAAATATAATCGACAAATTTTTCAATTCATTCTCAACAAGAAAAATCCAAACTTTGTCATCAAATCTTCTCAAACACAGAAGGGAGTTACCCTTGACTACACTAACATGAATAAAAAAAATAAAGAAACAGATAGAAAGGGTAAAATAATGGAAGACGAAACATACCCAAATTCGGTGTCAGGCACAAAGGAATTACAACAGGAATCGCAAAGTAGAATTAGGGAATCAAAATCAAAGTAGCAAGAAGACACAGTAAAATTTTGGGGAGAAACTTCTAGAAAACACCACTGAAAAGTATGCTCACCTGAGATCGTAAACTTTACTAAATTGCAAAGCTAAGAACAAGAGGAAAGGAGGGGAGAACAGACGGTCGGAGATGGAGGTGTTTGGCCGTCGGCATACTTTGCAGATGGCGTCAAGATTGATGGAGGAAAGATAAGGGATCAGTGTATCACGAAAATTTCCACAATGTTATTGGAAGTTTAATAAAGAAATATTCTTCAAAAGTATTTTTTATTATAAAAACAATAAATGTAATGTAAAAGACTAGCATAATGAATATTTTAAAGTGCAATCAATATTTAAATTATTCTATTTTTTAAGAATGAGTAATATATGATATACTTAAATAATATTTAAAATTAGACAAATAAATTAAAACAAAAAAAATATTTTTTATATTCATAAAATTTTAAAGACTTAAATTAAAATATATTTTTTATTAATACCTCAAAATAACTTAGTTCATACTTAGGGGATAACTTGGTTAAAAGACAAACTAGAAATTCTAATTTAAAAATTAGTGTTGCGAATTAGTAATGCAACAATACAAAAAATTTCACCTAACTTACATAATTTATGAGAAAAATAACCAAATGTTATATAAATTAACAATAATTTTCATATATGTTGATTAAGTTTTAAGTGAAGAAAATAAAATATATAATTTTAATATTGTACTTCAATTTTTTTAGAAAATAAAGGACACACATAAGATTTTAGAGAAAGAAGAGCGTGATGATTTACTACTATTACAAATATTTATAATTTATTTTAAATAAAAAAATTAAAATTATTTAATCAAAATTACTTTAAAATTATTAAAAATTAATAATATTTATCAAATATTTATTTCACAGTTGGTAATGAACATTTACTGCCCTATAAATACATACAACTTATTCAAAGTTGATCAATGTCGGTTAAAAATTAATTTATGAATAAACATTGGCCCGTGCAGTGGGCTCTTCGTCACTAAGTACTTCATTCTATATTCCACAGTACGACGAAGGGCATTTCTGTTAATATAACTTAAAATGAGCCTCTTTTATCTTACTTAAAATTACGTGTCTATTCACTATGTGCCTCGGAGTGGGAAGGAAATTACCCGGCTATCGACCTAGTGTTTTTCCATCTATCTCGTTCGAATCGAGACCATCAAAAGTGCTTGCCTTCAAACGGGCTTCACGTTCAAAGGAGAGTAATCGATCTGCGGACAGCAAGGAGATACCAACTGGCTACAATTTCCATTTTTCCAAACATATCTGTTTCTATTGGACTACAATTGAATTCTCATCTGTCTTCTGCTAAGTTCTTCGGTTTCTCAGTCGGTGTTTTGCTATTTCTGATTTGCCGGCTAATTTCTAGCTTGTATCATTCTTCTCAATTCTTGAAGGGATTTTTGCCCGTTGCTTTTGGATTTGTTTAAAAGCTTGTTTATTTTTTCTTCAATCTTGGTTTTTCTATTCTTCCACATAATCTACTGCTAGCCTTTTTTTATATGTTCATGTCAATAATCCTATCTCATTCACACATCACATGCATAGTTGAAAGTAGATGATTGTTACATGCAACTGTATACTATTTTGGATTACTGATTATAGATGTCTTTTCTTTTCTACTTTTGGACCTAATTAATCACTGCAAATCTCATTATTTCTGCAGAATTCTGTTGTATTAATCTTCGGGTTTTAAGATTGGCTCTTTAGTGCTTAATTTGTGTTTACATATTGATAGTAAGATATATTTGTTAACATACTTTCATCGTGTTCGTTATATTTTATAGTCTGAGACATTTTTTTCATTTTCATTTTTTTTCTCATTCATTACTAGGATGGAGTTTTAAGCTAGGAAGACGAATGAACCAAAGGTGTTCGATGATATCCCTGAATGACTTAACTATTTGGCAAGAATTTCTATTGTTTCTTTTTTTTCACTAGCGATTAAATTAGGACTGCATTCAATGATGTAAGGTTATGCATCCCTTGGATTTTATTTAGTCTTGGATTTCACAGGCTCCTGAAGTCAAATTTGCTCGAGGTGAAGAAAGTGGGAGAATACATATAGTACTAACAATTCTTTACTTTGTCTCTCTTCTCAGTATTGGTTGCCTATCTAATGTGATCTTTTCGCGCTCTCCGGAGATATGGAAGGTAGGCAACATTTCTGGTATCCTTCGCTCGACTGTCATATCAGGTTTGGTAGTTTTTCTAAAAAAAATAGGTATTTCTCAATGGATTATCTGTTTATGTCCTTCAAGTTCTTCCCTTATTTCTAAATTTTCTGGTGTAGCAGAAAGCAGGTGGAACTTGAACTAATATTTATGTGTTTCTTGGAACAGGGAAAAGGGAATGTTTACCTGAGTTTCAAAAGTTGCTCATCGGATTTTACTTTTGGAAATTGGTAAGTTGAATCTTAAATATTAATCTTCAGCAGTCCCTCGTTAGGCTTTACGTGGTTTTAAGTTCTGGTATAATCAAGTTATTTAGAAAGAGCAGACACAACGAGCTCTTAGACCAGCTGCAAAATATGTTGTTGGAAATGTTTCTTGTATTTATAATTATAGATGTCCTACGAAAATTAACCAAACACCTTTTCCCACAAAAAATGAATTAGAATCGTAAATGCCCCAGTAATCAATGTACTACAATGTAGCCGGCAAAAATATCTTCTTTATTTCTTTTTGTAGCCTTCGCTTGAAATTTTGTATAAGATGATTGTGCCTCCTATATATCTTGGGGTTATCAATTCTGCTATACTCCTCTTAGAGAACTATGAATCCAAAATGAGTTGTTGATCAGAAAGGTATAAAATATCCCCAAGGACACTATAGCTGTCCATGATAATTCCAAAAGAATTGAAGATTGTGCCTAAATGTTATTAGGAGTGGAATAGTCAGAGTCACTTCTTTTTTTTTATTTTCGGTACTCTTTTATCATTGAATGATTCATTTTCGAGTTCTTGTATAGCGTTAGGCTCAATCAATTTAACTAAGAGAAAATAAGAAAAAATTTCGAGTAAAATATAAGAAGAGAAAGGAGAACATGGTACAGAATGAAGATTAGACTTGAGTAGTCATTCAACGGAAGGCTGTACAGGTCTTGTTCAGTCATCAAAGCTACACTGCACTCCAAATCGATGAAGCTCAAAATAGTAATATGAGGTTTGAGAATATGAGATGAAAATTTAAGAGGACTAAAAGAGAATCTTATCCTAAACTTCCGTGAATCTTCTTATTTTATTTTGAAGAGGAGTGGAAGACTTATATAGTAGCTTGACCTTAGCCTTGACTCTTACGGTTAGAGAGTCTCGAGAAGCTTGGTATAAGAAAAGAACTGAGGCAAACGAACAAAATGCCCCTACTTTTGTTTTAAATAACCAAAAAACAGAAATCTGACCAACTTTTGTTGCACGATAAATTTATGTTAACATGAAGAAAAGTATATTTCGGATGAACTCAACAGTCCTGTATGCAAAAATCAAGTGTGCATATTACCAATTTTAATTTTCTCCATTCTTTTTACCGAGTTTCTTTTCTTATCTGGGGTAGTACATAAATATTCACATGTTGTACTTCGACTACGCCTTTCAGCCTGGCCGTAAGAACTGAAATGTGACAATATTTTTTTGACTTTGTTGCATTGAGATGTGGCGCACAGTTAGTAAGGAGTCGAATGCTTTTGACATTGTAACATATATAGTTATGCCCACAATCAAATCAGAGAAAGCACAACTGCTTGGCCACTATAAGGTAGTTGAGCGAAAAATGTGTCCTCTTTTATGTAACAATGCTTGTTATATTTTTGTTGTCCCACTGCCTTTTGAATAGTAACTTTTAACTTATAATTTTGAAGTCAAATGAGACAAGTAACAGATTAGAAGGAAAAGTTTCTTCGTCTTGGCCTGACAAATTTTATATGGTAGGTGTATTCTTAGTGTGGTACCCTTCTTTTTGCCCCATTCAAAATACCGAATGAGCTTCAATATTGCAATTAGTTGTGTGCGCAGAGGTTGGTTCCGACAGACCCTCGGCTCAAGACAAAAACAATCTAGAAGTTATTAAGGAAAATTCTTAACTGCTGCAGCGTATTCACAATTGGCTTACATAGCAGGTATGGACACAACTTCATCTTTGTTCTTTTGCTATTTCTCCTTTACTACATTATGGAACTATATGCTAAGCAGTTTTATTATTAGGATGGGCGTTTGAATAAGCTGAAGAACTGTGGTCTGTCCTTTTGTTTTCCACGTATTTCAAACATACGGACTGATTAACTTGTGACTTTTTACTTTTACCACCTGTTATCACTTTCAGTCCACATTGTTCTTTCCTCTTGGCTTTTGGTTTGTTAATATTACTTGTGGATTTTCTCAATCTATTTTCTCTTCAATCTTTTTCGAGTTTCTCAATCTCTGGTCTTCTCGGCGGCAAAATCAATTAGCTTTTCTTGAGAAATACTTCTTGACACTGAAATTTAGGGATGTTACCCTGTTCTGATTTCTCCCCATCTGTTGTTTGTGTTGCATGTTGCTTCTCCTTCGTCCTTTTTTTTGGATGGATTGTACTGTTGGCTTCCCATAAATTGTAAGTACCTTACTGATAAGACAAATATTGGAATTTTTGGTTCTTTCTTCGTGAAACATTTTGGTTTACGACCAACAGAAACAACAATCTCAGTGAGGTCTACAACAATCCTTATATTTTGTTCCTTCAACCCAAACTACATCATTTCTTAAGGCTGCTTTTATTCATCAGAGTCTCAACTTATTCCCTGAATGATGATAATTTGATGAAGTTATCATCTGTAGTGCTATATTTCTGCCGTTACTAAATATTTAGGTTCAAGACTTACACGCGGGTGATAAATATGGTGTAATTCTGTAATATCTTCTGTTGATCGATATGCATTTACAATGCTCAACTCTAAGAATCAGAATTTCTTATCTTGATAGACTATTTTGAAGTAGAGACCCACCCATAACTAAAAAGGAGTATTTGCCTCTAATTTTAAGACATTTACTTTGGTTACGAGGAAGCATAAATGCAAAAAATGGACCAAAGTTTAAAGCTAAAATGAGAATCGTAAGACTACTACACATTTTAGATAATGTTATTTAAACTTTGGATCTATGACTACTCGATTGTAATTGAAATATTCTTTTTGTGAAATTATTTAACAAAAGTAGTTGTTGATCTATTATGATTGAGTTTTGTGCTTTTGAATTTTTCATATTCATGTTGATCATCGTATTGGTCTTGCAAGAATACTTGCTAAAGGATAAAGAGAATGGTTCTAACTTATTTGCTACATAAATTGTATGGAGAGTTATAAATATATGTAAGTCGAAGTCAAACAAATTATGATTAACGAATGTCATACCGTAAAATATGAAGTTGAAATTAAATATACTGAATCATACCGAGCTAATTTGGTATGGTAATGGTATAGTATACTAGATACCGAATACTGAAGTTACGGTATCAAAAAATTTAAATACCGTACCATGACCACCTCTAGGTGAAAGGAAATATATATAATTTGCTATGTGCAGCCATGGACTATCGACCAAACTAGCGGATTAATTGTTGTCTGTTAAATGTATCATCTCGGAATAAAAAAATCAAAGGAAAACTAAGTAAATATCCCATAAAAGTAAAATATTACAAATATATATCCCTTTGCGCTCATACCCCCACTAAACAATTACACTATACCCCCCACTGATTTCGCTTAACTGATACTAAATCAGTATTATATACTATATCGATATCATTACTCATTAATCAACTAATTTCAGCTGTAGTACCCAAAATATTCCACCCATGGTACCCAATTGTTTTAACATATTCCTTGAATGATTACTCTAATATTACAAACTATACAACACTTGTAACACCTCGGATTCAGAAAGAGAGAAAATTTTAATTTTTCACAGATCTGGTGTCAGCACTGACGACGCCATCCACGGACCGTAGGTGGAACGACGGTCCGTAGGTGGTGGCGTGGATAGAAAGTTGAGGTTTTCCAAAATGTCAAGTTTCAGTACTTTTTCAACGATTCACCAGGACGGTCCGTCATTCAATGCACGAGTCGTAGATAGATCTCGTAGGTGAGTCCCAGACTTAAAGAAATTTTAGGGTTAAAAATTGAGACGCACGGTCGGGACCCACGGCCCGTTGATAGAACCACGGTCTATGGGTGGGTCTCGTCATTCAAGGTCGAGAATCCAGTCTCTGAACTCCAAACGACGGCCAACCAGTACGGTCTGTGGTCTGACCAATGGACCATAGGTTGTGTCGTCGACGAGTGTTGGTGGCTATTTTCTTAGGGGCTTATGGGTCTTTTCCTAATTAATCAAGCCTAATACTATGTCGTTTTACCCTTCACCTAAAGCCCTATATAAGTGTTTTTAACCCCAAATTTCTCCAATTGAAAATCATTCTCTCAAATTCCTAAAAGAAGAACAAGTTTTTCTCTCCAATATTTCTCTCTCCAGAAGAAGAAGAAGAAGAAACCTAGGGTTTCAAGATCAAGCCTCCAAATCCTCCATTGCTTCAAAGATTTTGGCATCAGGGTATGATAGTTTTCATCCATGGAGCCCTTTCCTCCATGAAGTTCCCAAATTCTCCAATTTTGTAAAGTTAGATTCCCCAATCAAGTTAGGGTTTTCTTCAATTGTCATGGATTATTTTCAATGTCTGTTCAATTGAAAAGCATGAATTGAAGTAATTGCATGTTTTTAAGATGGATCTCCATGAACCCATGCATAACTTATGTTTTCTAAGCTATGGTGATATAATGTGGGTCTTGAACTATGAAAGATGAATTTTTGAAAATATGCATGTCTTCTCTTTATGAAATTGATGTAAATGAATTTGAAGATGCTTTGACTTTGAAAACATGATGAAGCTTATGAATTATTGAAAAGAATGCATGTTCATGAAAGTATGTTTATGACTCAAGCAAGCTTATAGATGAGAGTGTCTATATGTTCTATGAAGCTTGGCCACATGACATGAATGACATCTAGATTTTCCCTCAATGCTTTTCGGGCTATTTTTCTAAATTAGGTTTTGATTAGTATGGTATTTGAATATGCCATCAATGATTAGAGACCACGATTTCAAAACTATTTCCATTAGTATTAGGGGAATCTCTAACATGAAGTGAATGACTATGGGCCTTAAAAGCTATTATGAAAAGATCATGGACGGTGAAAGGTTTTTCCACGCATAGTCTAAGGAGTTATCCTATGATAAGACAAGTGGCGACTACCCATGTCTTTTAAAGATAAGACAAGTTAAGATTAATAACTACTTCGTGGTATTTATGCTTAGCACCGAGAGGATATTGAGATGGAAGCTCGCCCGAGTTGAGGCCGGATTTCTAGTAGCAATCTCTGTATCCCTTACCTATGTGCCTCCATAGGATGATTGTCTAGATAGACATTAGCTTGAGGATCCACTTTAGCTCAGATTCATGGTTCTACCTTGGCAAGTAGGACAACCATTTTCGGTGTGGGACACACCGGGGGTCCATGTTATAGCTCGCATCGTCTCTATGTCGGTTAAGGCTACTTCCCACAATAATGAATCAAGGTTACCTTTAAAGTATCTTTCATGTGTTTTAAAAGATGAATTAACTTGCATTGATCATGATAACTATTATGTTTTTCTAACTTCTTATCTTATGTTTTAACTTGATCTCTGCATATAATGAAAATGTCTTTTTTAGCATAATTTCATACTTTTCTGCATGGCTATCATACTTAGTACATTTTTGTACTAACGCATACTCTTGCACATTGTTTCACTAATGTAGGGTCTGACGCTCATATCCCGCATCTTCGTGACTAAGGATCTATTAGTAGAAGATCGAAGATTGGTGAGTCCTCATGTTCTGAGGACCAAGCTTTTACTTCATTATGTCTTTATATTTCACTTTTGAACTTGATGTACGGATTACGTCCCGAGAACTTCTTATGTACTAGATGGCTTTGATACATATTTTTAGATTTCCGCTTCGTTTTATAAAACTCTACGTTTTATAAAACTCTATGTTTCGAAGTGTCTTTCAAATCTTTTTAAGCTCTATTATCATAGAAGTGTCTTTCAAATCTTTTTAAACTCTATTATCTTGTATGATGTATGCTAAGTGGCTTGTATAGAGCCTCTCGGGGTCTTGTACGCCATATAACGTCTAGGATATATTTTGGGTCGTGACAACACCAGCAAATGGTGCACCCCATTCCACCAAACACTGATAGGGAAATGCTTATAGCGAAAATCATCAAGTTATATGTGGAGTTGTGTTGCCCAGATCTATACATACAAGGTATTAAGCATTGATGATAAATTGATAATATTTTCGAAGTCACAACAAAGGGGGCTACAAATCATCAACCCACCCCTCCCTTTGCCTTGCAACCCTTAAAGTAGTTGAGAATCACAGATAAAGACTAAAATATACAACTGCCTGAATACATGAATCAACAGCCAGAGCTTTACAGTTCAAACAGCATTTTGAATCCAAAGTCACCAGAGAAGAAATAGAAGATTTACTCATGATCAATTTTTCTGGTGGACTGCAACTTGGTGTATGTCCATATCCTTCAACATAACTGAACGCCCACATGAATCACAAGGGGCAGTTCTTGATCCACAAACACTCTCGTGCTGTGTAAGTCCTCTTAAGCGATCCCTCACATCTGCTGCTGAAGTCCCTGCTTGGACCATGTCTCCACAAAACCGGCATGTTACAAGTCGCAAGGGACACTCCACAGATTGATGTTGAACCTGTTACCAGAAGCTGTTAGATGAACAAGCCAATAGAAATAGTGTAATAAATTTTAAAAAGGGAAATATAACTTTACCATCTTTTCTTTTTCAAGGACTATTCCACAAGGGCAATTCAGCGGGACATGAAATACTTTCTTGTGCTTCTCAATTTCCTCTTTCTGAAATGCTAGCCCACATTCTTCACAATGGACATGGTTCTTGACCTCATCCCTCCTTAGAACAACCCCACAACTGGTATGCTGACAGATGATATTGTGCCTCCTGCAGTAAGCTTCATGTAGAGCTATACTCCTGGAAGGTATGTAATGTTTACAGTTTTGGCATTCTACTGTATCTGCATCAGCAGACAATGTGGAAGAGACGGCTTGCTGTCCAATCTTTAAATTAGATTTGTCTCGTATGCTAACTGACACCTTGTACTTGGTTGTGCCCTTGAAACCATAGATGCCAATACTGTAAGTACCACGTCCAAGGCCGAGATCCCTGGAGTTAAGGACCAAAGCTTTTGAACCGATGTCATGAGATGACCAACCGTGCTTGTGCTGTGTAGGGAATAGCAATGGGTGTCTGGAAACATAGAGGTCAGTATCACCATCTTGGTTCTCTGATTCTATTTTTACCTCAATTTCAGCATCTCCCGAAGATATTTTTCCCCAGATATCATCGCCTATTTGGAACTTGTAATATACATAGCTTCCTTCTGCAACCACCCCAGAATCTAACTTGCCCAATTCGAGAGGTTGCAATACAGGCTGACTTGTGCTCTCAGCAGTTGGATCAGCACCGATTACATCAACCTCTATATCTGTTTCTAGAACAGACACACTCGAAGAAGGTTTTAGTTCAAGAACACGTAAATGATATGTCAGAACACCATGATTAACAGTAAGTACATCGCCTTCTGAAAGCGTCGCATGCTGACGAAGACTTGTTTCAAGAACTGCCTTGTGATTAGGGATATCAGAAAATCCTGCTTCAACTGGCTGAAGTTTTGCATAAGTTCCTTTTGGGAGCCAGACATAACACACCTCAACCATGGGAACCATTGGCGAGACTGCAGGATATAAGTTACTCCATATATGGGAAGGAAGCCCTACAACACCATCATCTGCAGTGAACTCCAGGACTCCAGCATGCGTTGTCCGCTTATTCTGCTCTGCATCCTTCAAGTCCGAAAGAGAAGATTGGTGAATGACAGACACCCTGAAGTGTAGAGGTCCCTTGTCAAAGGCACCCTGATCAGACAATTCAGTGAAGCAAGATGGTGGCAATTTAATTTTATCTCCGGCACCGTCATAAGGTACAGCTTCCAAAACACGAGAAAATGCAACTCCTCGTCCAGCTAGCAGTTCTTCTTCAATTTGCTGGGTTGCCTGTTAAAGAAAAATTGAAGGGTTAGGCATTCCCTTCCATTATTAATTTCTTCAAGACGGCTTGAACATCAGCAATAGATCACATGACAAATAGGGATGACAGAGTCAGCTACGTTCCTTAATAAGGATAAGTATTACACCACCTTGACCGCTACGCTAGAATGGAGCCAGCTAATTTCTTCTAATTGATAATCAGAAAAGGAAAATTTTGTCTATGTACAACCCAATCTGACAACAGATTATAATGGTTTAGATATGTAATCAAGCATAAGAAATGGACGCATGAACTGGTCCCGACATTTGTAAATTCATTGGAACTGCCTAACGCAGCTAGAAAAACCATAGCAAGTAGCTTAAACCCCGTGATCCCTCAACCAAAAACAAGTACAATTTGAACTACAGAGCAAAAATAATGTAGACAAATTTAAGGAAAAGGATTAGTGCTACAAAACTGTGGTTATCATATATTACATCTCTCTCTCAAGGAGGCAGCTTCGCGTAGGGTACTACGAAGGGAAGTTGACCATGGATTACCAACAAGTCTAAAATACAACAGAGCCTTTACTTTATACTTTAAGTTAATATTTAATCAACTAATTGATGTTATTGAGAAATTGTATTGTTCACACGCTTTGGCTCTACCCATGAAGTATCCAGCAATAGGTCTTTCACAATCGGATCTACTGCTAGATCCCGTATTTCTCTGGGATTGTAGTTCAATTGGTTAGCCCTGTTAAGGCAGAAGCTGCCGGTTCGAGCCCCCGCCAGTCCCAACGGATCCAATAAATATATTAATAAATTTCTCCCGTAGAAGGCTGCATGGAGGTAGGGACTGATTCATATCATAAGAAATTAATATTTTGATTCACACCCCACATCAACAAGGCATGTTCAGCCTCAGTTCGTCGATATCTCGAGAATCAGCAAATGCTTACAACTTTTCCAGGGGGAGGAAACAATAGAACTCATAAGAGCACTGATATTCAGAAAACTTCAGCTAAGTTTATTGGGTACAGCACTTTACACTAATCTCCAAGTTTAAAGTTAATGAAGTAGGAGGGCATCTATACTTGATTGATTCAAACACATTCTTGCGAACCACACTTAACCCGAAAGGGTTGATATTATTTTATTTTTGTATGTAATGCACATGCAGAACATTGTAGAATTGACCTAGAAATTTGAAAATATTGCTCTACTTTGAACACACACACACACACAGGTTTTCAGAAAATCAATTGTTAAGGCATAACAATATAGCAATCAATTGTGAATTGATAACACTTTGAGACAAGTAGGCCATGGAAATTGATATGGACTAAAGCCCCTGCAAAGTAGCCTGTTTTGGGTGGGTTCTCAACAGATAAGTATACTTAACCCAAGATAATCTGCAAAGGAGAGGTTTAAATTTGAGTAGCAGGTGTTATCTATGTGAAGTGAAATTGATGTCGGTCAATATTCACTGTAAATTTGCTAAACAATGCTGGAAGATTATCCTGAATTTGTGTGGTGTTGTTTGGGTAATGCCTTCAGATGTTAAAGAGTTCACTGGAGAGCTTGAATGAGCAGAAGATAGCTAAATCTCAGAAGCAGATGTGGAGGGCTATCCCTTTGTGCACCTTCCAGACTATTTGAGAAGAAAGGAACAGTGTTTGTTTTGATAATAGAAAGAACCACATCTCTAGAGTGATTAGTGATGAACATTTGTCTTCATAATCTGTTATTTTGGTGTAAGAAGAGTTTATTAGAGAATATGGATCAGTATATAGGCTTTTTGGACTCAATTGGGAATTTGCAACTGGAGTCTATTACACAGGCTGTCTGATTCTGTTGTCTTCTATATACCTTCTTTATTTTTGGAACTTTCTTTTATGTACCTTCTTGATACCTTTAATGATAATATTTTTACCTTATCAAAAGAAAGACACGACAATATAGCAAATCTGATTTGAGTACAGATAACATTATAAAAAAAAAAATCCATACGTCAAACAGGTTTTGATTATGTGGTTTAACCGAAGCACAAGTGAGAAGTAAAATAGGCGATGGTTTGAAAATATAATGTGTCAACAAAGTTTGTTTCTGTAAAG
The DNA here is from genome assembly GCA_029582245.1 of Solanum etuberosum. Classification (NCBI taxonomy): domain Eukaryota; kingdom Viridiplantae; phylum Streptophyta; class Magnoliopsida; order Solanales; family Solanaceae; genus Solanum; species Solanum etuberosum. The sequence continues at coordinate 25,940 of JAJONR010001215.1, read as the reverse complement.
AAAACCACTCACAGCTGAAGAAAGGAAGCAGAAAATAAATAACAAACATATTGTAAAAATTCTTAACTTGTCAAAAAACTTCAAGGTGGCAAGTAGAACTGGTAAAGGACAAATGAAATTCTAAATTTTAAAGTGATTCTCCCAATGGGAAATAAGTAGTTTAACTTACTAGGTATCCAGGTAAAATGTGCTTGCTTTCATACTTCATCAATTAAAAACTAATAAATGATGTGGTAATAAGTCCCGCAAATATCAACTATTATTTTATTGTTGAACAGTTGTCTAGCCAATTACCATCACTTCATTTCTTAACATGGCAGAGAGTTTAGTAGAAGTATTTGATATAGATCACAAGACACTTGTGGTAGTTTAACTACCCCCCCCCCCCCCGGTTCCTTTTTCCTGGTATACCTTTTCTTTCTTGTTCTAGAGAGGAAAAACCACCTGAAGCAGATCTACCACACTTCAAGTAGCCGAAATACATCTCTGTTGGCTTGCACAACATCGTGATTGTATCTAACCTCCATTAAAATGGTTATCTGTCACAAAGTTCATACCCTAACCCTAACCCTATATTGTATACTTATTTTTCACGTGGTCATGATCCCAATACAGTAAATGTTCTTTTTAAGAAAAATAAGGCCCCTACAGTCTGCATACCAGAAGAACGTAAAGAGTTTTTTTCCCTAGATGTTGAAAGCTGTAGAGTTAACTTATACCCAAGCACGGCAATTGAACTACCTTTTAAATCATTACCACGGAAAATTATACATACATTCAAACGCACTCAGATCTATATGGTTATACCACAGACCCTGTAACGATTCAAGTGCATCAGTTTTCCCCTCTAAGCCACAATTCTACTTATCATTCATTGTAACAAACTAAAACTAGATCAACAGGCCCAACTTTTACCCACAAGTTAACTACTCAAATCATTTTTTGCAATAATACAGCTGAAATGGGGTTCAATGATAATTTTTTCATGAAAAGCAGACATGAGATAACAAATGCAGTGCTTCACCAAGATTTTGAATAGCGGTTCCGAATCCAAGTTGATTCTATTTCAACTGTGTCTAGGATAAAGACAATCAGAGTAAGCCATGTTCTTGCAACTAGGTTCACTCATTCTTGTCTCCAGCAATTAACCTATTCCAGAGCAGTATAAAGGTCAACCTATCCTGCACTATTTGAAGCCTTTGTAAACACATTGTCAATTTCTATCATTGTGGAGGTTGTTGTGAGGAGATCCTTGTGCCAGTGAAAATTGTTTCCAATGATCAGGGAATAATATATAAAACAATAAAGCGATTGAAGCTATTTTTCCAGCAAAAGTTCGTATGGTGGAAATACCACCACAAATAGATTCAAAGTTTTAAAAACCAGTGCCTGATGGGAAAAACTATAACATGCTAGTGCAATGGTATTGACATTAACACAAAAAAGATAACTTCTCCAAAGGAATCCCTTCAAAACCATACATCACCCCCACTTTTTCACCAGAAATATTACGAAAAAATTTCTTTCCCAGTGGGAAAACATTCACCTGTAAATTTTTCCATGCCCTTCATAACTAATATAACTGGAAAAGGACAACTTCAACTATGACTGCCTCCATCCATGAACTCCACTTCTTTTCCTTTTTGAGTTCTCATTTTTTATAATGTATCCTGATGCCCAGGGTTACTGCATGACAGTATATCCCAATCTTCAAATCTAACACCCTTTAGAAATACCACCTCTTTTCTTTTTGTCTTTTCACTTTTTATCTAACACCCCTTAGAAAACCTCCACTTCTTTCCTTTTTGCCTTTTCAGTTTTTTAACCCCATTGTTAGGATCAAGCGCTTACCATCATGCCAAAAGCTATAGCTGATAGCAAATGCGCAGCTTTATTTCTTAACTAAGTCCACCCAACAAGCGTCATGTTTGATCATGACTCTGGACCCAGGCCACCGCAACCCCTCGTGGGCCTTACCATAGGCATAATGTTGGCGTTACCCAACTCCTATCCTCATACCAAGGGATTACTACACCACAGTATGTCCCAATCTTCAAATCTACAGCCCCTCGTGGGCCTTGCCATAGGCATGATGTTGGCGTTACCCAACACCTATCCTCATAACGAGGGATTACTACACCACATTATATCCCAATCTTCAAATCTAACACCCCTTAGAAACACTATAAAGTCATTTTAGGCACCTTGCAGATCATCCATCTTCATGGCATTGTAGCAAACAAATTCACATGAAGGAAACATACTACGAATTCTCACTTTCCTTCAGTATCTAATCTCACTGAAGGCCAATACATGGCAGATCTCAAAAAGATCAAACTTTATTCTTACAGAATTCATGAGTCACTATAATTTGATATATGAGATGATGATGCAACTAAATACAAAGGGGTAGCAACTTTCAGGTACAAATGCACATATTCAAGTAAACTGTTTGTCAACGATTCTCGTTTGTTGGAATTCTCTGTTCAAAATACAAACTTGAAATAATAAAGAGCAATTTAAGACTACCTACAATTACAGTAAGTTAGAACAACTAAAAGAGATCACGGTCTTAAAGAGACCAATATACTAACACCCATAACCCAACTAAGCACTATCTGCAAATTCGACAAATACCCAATTCCCAAAACGATTAAACTATCGGAGAAAAGGGTGTATCGGAAAAACTGACCTTAGCTTGGGCTTCAGCAGCATCAAGTCGGCGAGCTCGCTGAACAGCTTCAATTGCTTCACGTTGACGAATAGCTTCTTGTTTGGCTTTCTTCTCTCTGTCCAATTTCAATTTAGCCTTGAGTTTCCTCTCCCTCTGCTCTTGCTCTAGCTTCTCTCTCGCTCTTCTCAGCTCAAAATCCATTCTTCTCGCTCTACAAAACTTCCAAACAAATTCTCTTCTCTTCTCTTCTATTGCAATGCGATGGATTATGTATTTCAGATATATTGAACGAATGATCGGTCCAAGGTAAGATATATATATATATATGTGAAACTCTTTCGATTGATTTTCCGATTTCTTGATGGAGAAGGCAAATTCGCCAACCTTAACTTGAACAATCTGGGCCTTTCGAGATGAACCCGGATATTGGTGGCCTGCCCAACCAAATACTTAGTTAGGCCCAATAAAACTAAGTAAACATAGCTATTATATTTAGGAAAAACTACACAATATGGCAAACATCCCTATATATTCAAGAAAAATAGCTACATTTTTTTTTTCATGATATATGAATATAACTACACAATAAATAGAAAGTTAATTATATACAAATAAATAATTTTTTATATATATTTAATATAAATAAATATTAAATAGGAAAGTTATTATTGAATGTCTAATTAATTATGGCAGGCACGTTTTACTTGATCTTTTCCCAATGTTTACCATCATCAACTTTTTCTCTTTCATCAATATTCATATCATATATTTTCTGATTTTTTCTCCAAATTCATTCAAATTCAAGATTCATTTACATCATTCTAGGAGAGATTTTTGTGATTTGTATCCATCAGGTATCTTCTAATTGCATCTTTATCTCGTTATTATGAAGATTATATATTTACTCATCTATTTTCATAGAATTTTGATTCAAGAATTTATTTATCCATTTCAATGGCTGAAATTAGTAAGAGGAGGGATACGAGAGGTATACATTTATTTGACAAATTGTTGGACGAACTACCTTCTTTTGATTTGTGTATTACTTAACAACAAGCCAGAATTGCAGGCTCTATTGTTGATATTGAGAATGGAAGAAGAACAAAGAAGGTTAATGACCCTATACCCTTAAATCTGCTTGAAGAAATCGAACATACAAAATTAGTAAAGAGAAAAGAAGGTTCAAAACCTTTAGAAGTGAAAACTAATCTTGAAAAGGGGAGAAAAGTCAACAATCTTGATTCAAGTGGATGTGAAAAAAAGAGCAGCCGAGCAGGAACAAGAGGAAAATGAGATTGAGGTTTGTATGCTTTATTTTTTTAGTTTGATGTCATTTACTTATATATCTCAACACTGTATTGTGTGACATTGTCATTATGGATTGTCCTCTTGTATTGAAATTGTTAAACAAATTGATTTCGCATGAATATAGTTGTTAAAAAATGAGTACAAGAAAAACATGAACAAAAAAGAGATTGAGGGTTCTTTGATTGTCAATTTTGTATATAGTAGAATACTTATAAACATTGACATTTGTATTATTATATAAGCACAAGTTGAAATGTTGATTTGTGAATATAATTATATTTGAATACATAAGTACTCTATCAAATTTAAAATTTTGATTAGGGAATTCAAGTATAGTTGAATACATTAATACTATATTTTTATAATAATATGCTTGAGTTAACACAAAACCTCAAATATTACAGGAAAAAATTGACCAAAAAAAGATTGACGTTTATTGGTATTTTCAATTTTTTATATAGAAGCATACTTATACAGTTTGATACCGACAAATTGTATCTTGTTTATCGTTTTGTCTAATGTATCCATCTTTTTGTTTAACAACAGTGTTGAAATGTATCCATCTTTTTGTTTAACAACGGTGTTGAAATGCATCCATCTTTATATACATAGATACTTGTATTGTTATATGAGCACAAGTTGAAATGTTGATTTGCGAATACAGTTATATCTGGATACATAAGTACTCTATCCAATATAAAAAGTTGATTAAGGAATACAAGTATAGTTGAATACACTAATATTGCATTTCTATAATAAAATTCTTGAGTTAACACCAAATTTCAAGTATTACAGGAAAAAATTGACCTGAATACTTATACAGTTTGATACCCACACCTTGTTTATATATCTAGTTTGTCCAACGTATTCATTTTTGTGTTTAACAACAGTGTATTCATTGTATTCTATATTGGTATATTCATTTTTTGTTTAACAACTAGTGTATTCATTTTTCAAATTGTTGTGATCTTATGCTAAATTTATATACTTACATTGTTTGATATATTGATACATTAAGTTTTAATAAATACTTGAATCCTGAATATATTAATACTTTGAGTTTTATATGCTAACCGTACAAGTAATACATTTTCCATTTGTAGGATATCGATTTATCACAGCATATCAATGTGGTTCTCTATTACTTGCGTAAAAAAAGTAAGTACAGTGTTAACAGCCGATACAGATACCCAATTGTTGATTGTTTGTTCAAGACAAAGATTGATGACATTTATGCCGCGTATGCTAACGTTGAAAGCAAAATTTGTGTTGCAAACATTGAAAATGACATACGTGAATACATAAATGACTACAGGTTGATGGTTGATATTCCATGGAATACAGTCGACAATGTACTCATACCAGTTAATGTGAAGCAGATGAACCGCTGGGTATTGGTTATTCTGTCATTGGTTGAACGACACATTCATGTATATGACTCATACACAGCAGCAGGACATGATTCTTTTGTTAGGGTGGAAATTCAAAAGCTTGCTCAGCTTCTGTCCATGTATCTGTCCATGTATTATGACGATAACATGGACGATACACAAGATCTGAACATTCTATTCGATGTGACATACGTGCAGGATATACCTCAGCAGTGATATGGTGCAATGTATGTTTACAAAATTGTTTCATCATTCTATAAATTGATATAGCTCTACGAAATCTATTATTTGACAAATTATATATATGTACAGGGATTGTGGACTGTATTTGCTTGTATTTGCGGAGTACTTAAGTGATGGCGAAGGCATTTCTGTTGAAACCATTGATGTTGAGGTTAGTATTAGATATGGTGCACCTCTTTGGGAATACGCTGCAAAGAAGATTGAAGATGTAGTTGTTAGCGACAATGAGGCACCGCCTAAGTTGAACAAGATGCCATGCTCAGAAATGGACAGTAGTGAAATTGTCATGATCAACTAGTAGCCTATCTAAGTTTTTTTATTTTAAGATGTTTTGAAACTACTATTTCGTTTTGGATATATGTCTAGTCGTTTTTGGCTTAAAGTATTTTAATTAATGAATAAGTGAATTTCTTTCTGGGTAATTAAGAATCGTTGACAGGCTTCATTTTTGTATGCATATTCTTTGTATCTTATTTAACTATATTTATGTATATTAGTATTTAACTATATTTTTGTATGCATATTCGTGGTATCTTATTTAACTATATTTATGTATATTAGTATTTAACTATATATTTTTGTATGCATATTCGTTGTATCTTATTTAACTGTATTTATGTATATTAATATTGCTAAATAGTAATTGCTCACACGGTTTAGTCTTGTTTAGCCATTTTTATCAAGAAATATCGGTAACATAACTTTGTTCAGGATGAATTTATAATAGGATTTATTGTGGTTCCTAAAATATCACATTGGTTATAACATGTTCATGTTTAAATTTAAATCCAATCAAAAATAATTGTATGCAAATAAAATCACTTTTATTCAATAATTGTATATTTACTCAAAAGGTATATTCTAAATATATGGGTATGTATTCATGTGTATTTTTAGTTAAATGTATTTCAGTTTTTACCTTCATTGATATTTTAGTTAACGTTTTTTCTAAGTTTTATTCGGTCATTATTATGACATATCAATACCACATCTTTTGAGACAACAAGAGAATGAAGTATTTAAACTGATAAGAATATGACCGGATGTCTTTAAATAAGTAATTATTAGTTCTAATGTTAATAATGGGAAGTTGCTCATTGTATGGACGTAAATAAGGATAGTGGGTTATATTTAGAGTCAATTCCTTATTTAGTTTATTATACTTAAAGATGTATTAATGTATAAATAGAAAAATAAAAAATATATACAAAAATACAGCGAAAAAAAGATATAAAATGTAGTCATTTATTGTAAATAACATACTTATAGCTATTGAACTTTAATAACCCTATAAATATAGTCATTTTTGTAAGTTGCTCTATTTACCTATTTTAGCGATATATTTAAAAAAGGCTTAAGTCATCTATAGCCCCTTGAAGTTGTCCGTATATTTCACTTAGACACCTCAACTAGGGCTAGTACCTATTGAACACCTAAATTGTTCAAAATGTATACCTATTAAACACAAAATGCTGATATGGCAGAAAAAGTGTTTTCCACTTTCCTTTGGCGCGTGAAGATTTCTAAAATCGTATTTTATTTTATTTTTCAAGAAAACTTCACTTTTTCTTCTTCTATTGACTCTTAACATTGTAAATGACTTAAAAGATTTTTTTTGAATATTTTTTAAACCAATAAATTTTTTAATCGCAAAAAGAAAAAGCCACCCACCCCCGCTTTCGGTCGTCTTCTTCATCAACTAGGTTTTCAAAGACAACTGCATTGGATCTTCAAAAACGAAAGAAGAAAGAAGATTTTTGGACATTGGAGTAAAAAATTTAGCCGATAGCTCCATTTCCGGCCACCTTCAAACAAACATCACCACTCAAAATTAAAATATAAATCCATTTAACTTATAAAAAATAATATCAAAGAATTCGATAAAATTAATTTGGGTCCTCTTGATTTCTCTTTTGCAATCGATTTTGAAATGATTATCCGTCAACAAAATCCGCTTCTTCATCACTCTTGTACGTGTCTCTCTCTATATATTTCTCTCACGCATTAGGTATGAATTTTTTTATAAAAAAAAAACTAAATCGGTAAATAATTTTATAAGATATTGAGTTTTGTGGTTTAGGAAATGAAATGTTGCAGGGATTAGGGAAGAAGATGAAGAAGAAAAGGGGTGGGGTAGCATGGGGCTGGGTAGTATTTGTTATTATTTTCAATATTTTTATATATAAGAAAAAAAGATTGAAAATATATTTGAAATAAATTTTATTTTTTAAAATTTAAAAATCATTTTCTATAATTTTTGGGCCCCCACTTGCCACATGTTGTCTTTTCATTAAGCATTTTGCCATGTCATCGAGAGTGTGTCACACACACTTTATCATTTTTGGCATTCTACCAAAAAGTGTCTAATAGGAACAAAGTTTAAATAGATAAAAATGTTCAATAGGTACTAGCTTTAGTTGAGGTGTCTAAGTGAATCATGCGAACAATTTTAAGGGGCCACAGATAACTTAAGCCTTTAAAAAACTATCTAACATAGTTATACTTAGGATGTTATAGTGAATCTCTCCTCTCTCTTTCTTTCTAGCTCGTCGCTCTCCTCCTCCTCCTCTCTCTATGTGCCTAACTGACTTTCCTCTCTCCTTTCACGTTTTCTTCTCACCCTTCTTTATCTCTTTACAATTTATTAAGTGAATCTTTTTTCTTCTCTCTCAATTTCTTATATTAATAAGAAATCTTATTAAGCTTTACTTGAATTATTTTTATCTACATATGTGGTCCTTGATCTTTAATTTTTTATGCATGACTGCAATTGTTGATTCATCTTTTTATTAGACTAACCTCAATATATCAAAAGTTTTCGCAAATAGTCACTATAATAAACGTAATTATGTTTTATAGCTATAGTTTGCATATTTATGGGTTGTAGCTACAGTTTAAGCTGTCTCGTTTGTATAATTCGCGGGTGAGTTTGTATAATTCACGGGTACGTTTGTATAATTGAGCTATTTTTGTATAAACTTGAAATAACGAATTTATACAAATACAAACATCTGAATTTTAGTTATATAAATTATATTATACAAAATTAAATTAAATTAAAGTTATACAAATCATATTATACAAATTTCGAATAATACAAACGTGTGAATTATACAAACTCAAAACCCCAGTCCACGTAATTATCACTGAATGTTGGTCGTGAGTGGTAATTAACTAACACTATAGCTATGATGACTAATTAACTAGTATATGTTTGTTTAACCATATAATTTTTCCTTGATTTATTGATATATATAAGGGTTAATACAATAATCAAATATTGTATCAATGTATTTTTTCATTTGTGTATCACAAAAAAAAATGATACGGACTATATTTGTATATTTATTTTAGGGGGTGCTATAATGTGTATTTATATTTTAGTTTTCCAAACTAATATGTGTACTTGTATATCTGTATGAGGGACTGGAAAAGACGGAAAATAGGCGAGCAAGATTTGGAAGAGAGAGAAGATTGTGTATCTGTGTTTGGTGTATCTCAATTGAGATACAACTTGCTCATCTCTCTCCTCTATCTCTCTAAATCTTGTTTGTGTTCTCCTCTCTAAAATTATTGTTATGAATTGTAATTAGGTCAATTATATTTATAGCTACTATTCATAATTATGGTCTGAATTATACCTATATTATGAAAATTCATCCTTAAAAATAGATGAGCTTGATATTTTTATCCTTACGCATCTTATGGACAAATATTTAAGGTTTAGAATAAAATGTGTTTTTCATGGAACAAAATCTGTGGAATTTAAAATTTTGCTCAGATATAGTAAATATGGTTGAAAAATTGTCTAAACCTCACGGGTCAATTGGTTTTGTAACCGTCAACAAATAAGTTTTTAATATATCTTTTTCACACAAAAAAATATTTTTTACACATAATATATGACATCTTTTTTTTTTCTATTCAAATTATAAACAACTATGTTTACTCATTTTTCTTGAACCTTCAAGCTTCTCAATTGAAAATAGTATTGAATCAATAAAATTTCTTTAAGGGTACGATGTTATTTTTAGGCTAAGATTTTTGATTGAATACACATTGCTATGAGTTGTTTTGCAACAAAATTGACACTATGTGATGCATTAATTTCATGATTGATTTGAAGAAAATTAGAAAATAGGATAATTTTATACGATTTTATTTAAAGTTGAAGAAAATTTGAACAACATATGCATAAGCTTTATGTTTCGGGACTTATGTTTGGCTCCATGACAAATAGAACGCCTCACTTGAACAACATATGCATAAGCTTTATGTGTATTTAATAAAAATCTGAATTATAATTATCAATTATCACCACTTATTATTATCGTTAATCACTATTCACAATTACTATCACTAGCTACGAACTTACGATCATAACAAGTTTATAACAATCACTAATCATTGTCGAGGGTCACTGCCATTAACCACCATTATATATTCTAAACCATCATGGTTGTTCATCGATTACCATTAGCTACCGTCTAATAAGTTATTACACATCATTATGTTACCTCTATCAACCATTATTGTCAGTTATAACTACCACTAATTATTACATATTCATAATCACACAATCAATCAACATCACTATTGATCATCATTATAGTCGGTGACACAATCACCACCGCCATACAAATACATAGACATCTTAATTTTAATATGCATCTTTTATTCGAATAAGTTAATCTTTAACATAAAAACAAATGAAGCTTTTATAAAACATCTAAAATCATAAATAAAACAAGCCACATGGATCATCATGTAGTACTCAAATATAAATAATGTATGTCTACATCAATGACTATATTTTTATATGGATTTCATGTTCATAAAGACAATTGTAGCATTGATTTGATTTGATGGCGATTATGTGGGGGACACATGACCCCCCTCACCTCTCTCTTTTGACCTTTTGGTTTTAATAAGTTCTAAAAGTATATCCATACGTCATTAACCCAACTAAACAATTAATCCTGCTAATTAAGCTTCAATTAACTCACAAAAAGTTAATCATCATTATTCATAAATAGACATAAAGCAAAAAATATTTAATTAACACCAGACTGGTCCTCTTTCTTTTGTTCTTTTTTTCATTTTGAATAAACAACATGCATTATTTTCTATAAGGGAAACCAAAAGAAATTGTGATCAAATGAACAATGCCCTTTTTTATTTATTGGATTGTAGTGTACTAATCTTTTTTCAATAATTGTTGCATTTGTCTTTTCTAATAACTAGCTGCCATTTCCGTGGATAATAACACCATAAGTTTGCTCAGTAGAATCAAACTCAAGCTAGAAAACTCAGAGACAAAGTTAGAATTTGAAGTTTAGGTGTATCGATGAGAAAGTAAATATTTTTTGTGAAAAATAAGTAGGTTTCTTACTTATTTTTTTTGCTCAGTATGGAAACAAAACATATTATCATAATTTAAAGTATTTATATATAATCTAAGATAAATATCATGGGAGGTGAGAGTGTTTAGAGAGGACACAATCGGTGTGAAATGCTACCCCTAGCTACTTCCATTAGGAAAATTATTTTTCTCATTTTTAAGAAATTCATATTCCTAAAGAAAAAAAAAATCAATTTTTTTGATAAATCGAACATAAAAAATTTTAAAAAAAAATTCTCCATGCTAAACAGTGAACACACCCTTAGGGGTAGTGAATTTTTCATTGAATTCATAACTCGTTTTAAGTCATCAAATTTGCGTTTAAATACTTATACACCTATATACATTAAAATAAAGTTAAACTACTACATATATTGGATTTGTCCGACCAAATATATTTTGAAAAGGCTTAGTATATTAATAACCTTTTAAATTTGTCATAAATTTTATATAAACACTCGAATTATAACTTGTTGCAATAGAACATTCGAACACATGATAAAATATTTCTTCTAGCCACTTTCAGTTCAACTGTTGAAAATACTTTTGCACATGATGTTTTACACTTATTGATGTGAATGCGTATTCTTAAAGAAGGTGGACATATTTTAAGTAATTAACTTATTTATGAAATGAACTCTCGAGAACATGCACAAAAAAAGTTTCAGAATTTACACTGAAAATATCTAATAAAAACACTTTATCATGCCTTCAAATGTCCGAAACAAATCGTAATTTCAACATTTAAATGAAATTCCTGATAAGTTTAAAAAGTTATCAATACATTAAGCTTTTATAAAAGAATTCAATGAAATAAATTTCAAGACATATACAGGCAATATGTTGGTTATCAAGGGATGAATTATATGATGTGTTCAAATGTAGGTATCAATGGACCCATATTCATTCCTAGAGTTTTTAAAAAAAAAACAGATAATTAAGTGACATAGGTTGGAAATAAACTTTAAAGAATTTTGTTAAGGGAATGGGATTAGAATGAAGTCTATTTAAAAATGATTTTCTTTAAATCTTTTTTTATAAATTTAAAGGGCAAAAATCGTAATAACTCAACTGAATTTTTTAAACAGATATTCAATATTTAAATCAAATTATATAAGTTAATTACGGAAAGTGGCCACAATGCCCTCATGTCAAGAATATAAATCAACTTTATAATATACATAACTTAGGCATATTCAGTATTTGAAAAATTAAATCAACTTATAGTATTTTCCAGCCACAACCCCCTCGTGTCTACTTTAGGAAAAAAGATGCATAGAAAAAAAGGTTCATGATTTTAAAAGAAATAAAAACTAAAAGGCAAATGGGGACAGGTGTTCTTTTAATCACTTTAAAAAATTATGCATGTGTAAGAAATTTAGAAATTTAGAAATTGAGTGAATATTCGTGTACCAAAAGCAATAAATAGCATACGTAATAATACAATTAGTAAATACTCATTTATTCTATTTGAGGATATGAAATTTTTCTGTGTTAATTTAAATTTAGTCGGAAATCTAATATGGATATCGAACATCAAATTGAGAAGAAAAAAAAAAAGCAAAGGTAATGGTACATCACAATTCATACCTACCAATCTATCTCAATATTAAAAAGTTTTCACAATATTTTGACGAATAAATAAATTATAAGTCAACCGTTCATATACAAAATGTCAAATTTTTGAATAAATGTATACGATATAATTGATGACTTATATACATTGACATAGACGTTTCTCACGAAAGTGAAATCAATTAAAACCTCCTATCTAAATAATTGGGCAAAAGGCATAGATGAGCTATAATTTGATGATGACTAAGGTATGATAATGAAAATTGATAATGATTCATATGTTCCGTACAATATATAATTTAATATATTTTATTCTTAATTATTTAATATATATGAATTTGGTCATATGTTCCGTACAATATATAATTTAATATATTTTATTCTTAATTATTTGATATATATGAATTTGGTCATTTTATATAGAAAATAAATTAAATTTAGACTGCTTATAGACGGTAACGGAGTTGGAATTCAATAGATTCAAAATATGAAGAAGTAAACATACAAGGAAGTCAAAGGGTTCAACATCTACTATACATACATAACACGTATAACAATGTAATTCTCTACCGTCCTTACTTGTAGAAGTACACTACCTTATAGAGTAATAATAATAATACTATAACTTTAATATAATGCATAAGTAATTAAATGGTTGAACAATTACTAATTCAAAAAATATATAACTACCCACAAGTAAAGGGATAAAAAACCATTCGAATGACTAGGACTAAAATTAGAATTTACTAATAATCGGAGATGAAAAGTGCTACAAAAAAAATTCAATAAAACGTGATCATAGTAATTTTAATTATGTCGATATAAAAAATTGTAATGCATTACTATGTAACTCCTCAATGAATCTCACTTTAATAGATACATAAAGTTTCAACCCCATATTACATTATTAATTACTAGAGATAGATCTCTGTAAAGTTCATTGTATACAGTTTTAACAATAAATCATTTATTGCTGCAGATAAATTTATTGTGTGATATCTTTTAATGTATTTTTCTAAAAAGAGATCCAAAAAATTACCTATTCTTTTGCAACACCTAACTATATGGGATTATGATTTAACTAGTTAAATAGCTAAGAGATTTTTTTTGTTTGGAAAGATACATATTTGACGGGTTGTCACACACACACACATATATATATATATAATAATTTATACTGTTATAATAATAATATATTTAATACAATCACAAAAGTAGATCTAGAAAAAGCAAATAATAGGCAATATGCAAACTTTATCTCTATATTTTTATGAAGTAGAAAAGTCATTTTCAATAAATCTCTGACTCAAAAGATTATTCTATAAAATAGAAAAGTCATTTTCAATAAATCTCCGAGAATATTCTCAAAGCAAGATTGCAAAAAAAAAAAAGCTAGTAAGATATAAACAAATAAAAAATTATATCCGCTATTATTTTGTTGGAGAAAGAAGTGTTGAAAATATTCATAAAATTGACACAAATTATTAACTTAGATACACTCCAATCTGTCACATAATATAACAAATGATCTCAAACTCTCGTATAAAAACGAGACTCTTAATATAAAGTCGAGAGAAGTTACGTTTAAAGTACTCCTAAACTTGAGGTTTAAGAAAGTAGCCGTTGCTGCAGATGGACCATACCGACATTTAATTTTAAACATTTTTTCACAGAAAAAGAAAAACGAAAAAGTAACGTAAGAAAAGCCCATAAAAGCAAAGAAAATCTCCAGTTTCTACATTAAAAAATATATATAAATAATTCCATTATAATATCCATCTTTTACACACAGATCAGATTCAGGTAATCTTGCCACCCCTAAATTAGCCATTTTTCAGGTGTTCCATTTTGTTTTCATGAACCCCATTTGTCTTTTTTCATAAATACTACTGTATAAGACACTGTAATAGAACTGTCCCTTTTGAATTCTTGAATTATTACTTCACACCTTCCATTGTCTCTTCTTCTTGTTTGGCAAGTCCAAGAATTGCTTTTTTTCAGTCATTGAGTATGAATCTCGAACACCCTTTTCTTGGTTTTGAGTAATGGTGCCCCCATACCCCTCTCTTTTTTGTGTAGACATTTTTTTGTGTGAAAGTTTGGAACTTTTTTGTGTGTTGTTCTTGTACCAAGAGATTGCTACTTTTTGAAGGATGCATGAAAAATTACTGTTTCTTTTCTATAGTTCAAGAATGGGTTGATTTTGTTTTAGATTTTTGTTTGGTATAAGTTGATCAATTTTTCGTTACCATCGAGGTAATTGGAAGAATATAGGAGCGAAACTAAATGCTGTAAAGCTGATTTTTTTTTTTTGGCTATAGTGCTACTGTTAATTGGATTTTGGTGAAGTTAGTATTTGATTTTTGTAGGGTGAACTTTATTGGATGGAAGATTTTGGATTAATTGATAGTTGAAAGCTACTTTCAATTTTAGGAATTGGGTGCATTTTAATTATATTTTTGTTCTAAATTTACATGATGGTGAATTGGGGAAGAATGTTCATTCATGACCTTATAGGATGGTTGATCTATGATGGTTCGAAGGATAAGGGATAATGATTGATTTACAAGGTTTCAATTTTAATGCCAAGGGAAGTGTATATGAATAACAGAAGTTGGATATCCTGGAAGTTTTGAGGAGATGGAATTTGCATTGATTAGCTGTTTCTTTGGTGCTGAACTGCTTCATCTCACAATTGGATCGTGTTTAGGCTCCGGTGAATCTCTTTAAATAATTGATATTCTTAGATGATAGTTCTACTGCAAGGTCTTGAGAGGCAACTAGTATGTCGATAAGCCCTTATATTCAGGGTGGTAGATGACTCTGAATCAAGTCCTAACCAATCTGAGTTGATGTTCTAAATGTTTATGTATAGTGGTTAGTCAACGATGGATACCAGAGGGGGCACAGTGAGCTGGAGGCAGTGGGCTTAACACTAGTTCATTGGAGTGAAGAACTAAGACTCCTTCCAGTGAATGTTTTTAGAATAATCCAGGACCAGCTATTTTGCAATGTGTGAGAACAGGAAAGCTATTGATGTGAAACTAATTGTTTTTGAGAATAGTGATTTACTTGGAGTATGGTTCAATGTCACCAAGTAGGATACAATTCGAGTACACTGAGACAAACTATTCACTCTTTTTAGATATCATGAGTATTGGTTAAGAAGGGAGGCTGTGAAAATATAGATAGCAAAAGGAACTAGTATAGGCTTAGCCAATTCTATTCTATAAATACGAGTGATCATAATGTTAGTTAGCTAGACTTTATGGTGATGACTTTTAAGGGCAGTGCTTTCGTCATGCGTATGAGTTCCTTGGCTTCTTTTCATGCGCTGTCTATGAAATTTCGGCCCTTTTTTCTCCGAGGTTCCATTGACCTCTATTATTTTTTCTCAGTGTGCTGTTGCCAAAGCATTTTACTGAGAATCAATTAGAGATCTTCATTTTGTTGTCTATGTAAAGGGGATAGTGTGCTCTAGTGACAAAACATATTAAATTGAAAATGTGGGTTGACGGACTGCAATTTTAATCCTCATCAAATCCTTACTTCATGAGGCATGAGGGTGTAGCCCAGACATGGATTTATTCTCATTTACCGTAATGTAGTGACTCTGATTCTGGTCTTAGTATTCATTTTTACTGAAAACAGTGAGCCTGGTATTATTGTCTTTATACTTTATGTAGTTTCTCATCTTTATCTTTAAGGATATGAGTTCATTTCTTTGCTATCACTCTCTTCAAATTTCATGCATTCTGATTAGTTCCACCAGATTAATCCCATTGTTGAAACTTGAGTCAAATATATGTTGTACATTGTTCCTGATAGGATTTCACTTTGACATATTTATCTCACTAAGAATGCTAATATTGCAGTCAAGTCTTTGAAGCAGAAACATGGCCACTCTGACTGATATAGGTGTTGCAGCTGCTATTAACATTCTGAGTGCATGTATTTTTTTAATTGCATTTGCATTCCTTCGAATACAACCTGTCAATGATAGGGTATACTTCCCAAAATGGTACCTAAAGGGTCTAAGAAGCAGTCCTTTGCACTCGGGTACAATTGTCAACAAGTTTGTCAACTTGGACTTTCGTGCGTACCTGAAGTTTCTGAATTGGATGCCTGCTGCATTACAAATGCCAGAACCGGAGCTTATTGAACATGCAGGATTGGACTCAGCTGTCTACTTGAGGATTTATTTGATAGGGTATCTTCATTTGGCACTTTCACTTTCACTTCTTGTTTTCCATTTTCTGCATTAGAAGCTCCGCCACTACTATCTGTTTGTGCATACTGGACTTTCATATGACTAAATTAAGTTAGGCATTCATCATATAGTATGTACATAAGCATAGAAGTTCATTTCAGTTGTGCCATCAGATGAATCATGCCTGTGTCCATGCTTCAAGAATTTTACTGAACAAGGTATCAGAATTAAGTCATCAACTCTGGTCTACTTGTATGGAATATTTAGGTGGCTGAGATCAGCTGTTTTGCACTACTTTGTTCAACTTCTTTGAAGTATATAATCATGTTCAAATTGCACTTTCATGTCATCTTTGTTATATTGTACTCAGAGAAACAATTTAATAGGTACAGCTATGGAGCTGCATATCTTTGTTGCATTAATGCACAGGACACCAATTTTAACTGCAAGAACAGACTAGGGAATATGATGATCAGAAATTTAGGCAGGGACCTCTTTTACTGACATAATATTGAAAATATTCATGAAAGTTGAACTTTACGACCATTGTGTAAATTATAATTATCCCTTACATTGGAATCTTATTTGAATCCTGATTACCATGTTTCTAGTTTTTATAGATACCTTGTGACTTGCTTATAGTTTCTTTCTATACTCCATGTGTATGCATCGAAAGTCCATAAAGATGTGCTAGAGGTCTTCCATTGCCTTCTCTTCCATTTGTTTTGACATTTAGCTTTGATCACAAAAAAATCTAGAAGCTAACTTAAAGTTTCAAGAAATTGCTCAACTGTTTTAACTCTTTTGTGATGATAGTCATTTCGGAAATAGACCTCGAGCACTTAGAAATCTTAAAAGATGTTCTTTGTTTTGAATGAAAATCTTTGGCACACATCAATATGTGCTACTACAATATTGTGTGGCTAATAATATCATACCTTGAGGAATGAGTAATGCTGTGATCTAATGCTGATAAATTTACACCAATAAATTATTTGAGTAGACAATTCATACAAATTAGTATTAATAGTTTTTTTGGCATTGAGGAGTCCTGCCTAATGATGTGGGCTATTGTTTCAACTTTTTAGGAACCATATCATAATCATTTTAGAGATAACCATTGACTTCTGTCTCTAATGTCTGTTTCTAGCTAACTTAATATTGAAAACCCCGGGCTTCTTAAATCAAAAGCCAGAACATATTGTCTTTAATAGCTTTATAGTAGTTGTTCCTTCCCCACTCTGTGTTTATTTTCTATCTTCGTTTTGCTCAATGCAGGCTTAAAATATTTGTCCCGATTGCTTTTATTGCATTCTCAGTCATGGTTCCTGTTAATTGGACCAACCACACATTGGAGCGTTTGGATTTGACTTACAGTGATTTAGACAAGCTTTCAATTTCCAACATTCCTTCGGGATCACAGAGGTAAGCAGAATCTTTATTTGCTGTATAGTTTGCAGTTATTCTTTCTAAAGCTGCCATTCTTTTAATTTTTCCATTTTTCTTTGACAAATTTGATGATGTTATTGGTTTCACTTATGTCTTGTGCTCCTTTTTTAATGTACCAATGCCATTAAGTTTCCTTGATATCAGTCAAATCCCTAAAATTAGGAAGGTCCTCATTGCTTGGTTCCTGAAATTCCCAGTTTCACTAATGTCTTGTGATCCTTTTTAATGTACCAATGTCATTAAGTTCCCTTGATATTTGTCAAATCCTTAAAAATAAGGAAGCTCCTCATTGCTTGGTTCCAGCTGCAAAGTACTCAAAGTATCATAATCTTGTAATAAATGTAATTTGAGGGGAAAATCCGGTATAGTATACCAAAAAGTTTAGAGTCTACACGAAAATATGACCGTACACCCAATCATCTATACGAGCAGGGACCTAATGGCTACACCAAAAAGAAACTAAACATTAAAAAAAAGGCTATTCCTTAGATTTAAAAAGTCATTTTCTATTTCTTCAGACACTTTCCTATTACTCTCCTTCCATACAATCCAACATAAGAGCTAATGACTTAGGTCTTCTTTTTCTCCTTCTAAATGACTAGCTATGTAGCAACTCCTTTACGGTTGCTTGCATCACCCACCACACTCCAAACCAATTCAAAACCACCAACCACAGACGTGTTGCTACCTGACAATGTAATAGTAGGATGATCTACTTCTTCACCTGAACCTTTACATATAAAGCACCAACTCAAGTGTCTCAGGTTTTCACAGTTAATATCACACCCCTAGTTGCCAACTATGCGAAGATTGAAGAAGCACACCTTCTTTGGCGCCCTCGGTAGCAATTCCTCTCTCCCTAGAAGTCTGTAGTAGTAAGATTTGTCTGTGAACAGGCCATCTCTCCTTCTCCATCTCTACAGATTCAGTGTGATGTGCTTATAAAGTAGCTCCAGCGGGTTTTGCAACTCACTTGATGAACCTTTCCTTTATGTATCCTGAAATTCTGTTTTTACAGTCATCTTTTTTTGACACGATGCAGTGAAGATGTTAGGGAAAGCAATTTCGAAGTGCTGAAAACCACTTGATGACTCGAAGAAAAAACAGAAAATGTAGCATATAAAATTTTAGGCATATTTAACATATTGTATTCGGAGAAAGTAGAATTTCTACATCTGTTTATGCACATAAAGAGGTATCAAGGTGCCTTAGCGAAACGAGATTCCTTTTGTGTGCATCAAAATCTATTTAAGACATCTCACTACTGGTGGCCCAAAAAAACACTAGTCCGGGCAGTTTAATAAGTCAACATTTTATTATGTACATATTTTTTACTATTGATTTTATCTTATGTTCTAACTATAAACTATAGTAGAACATATCATGCGTGTAGAAGTTATTGGGTGTATATAGAGACAAAGCACCATATCCTTATTAGACGTAAGCCTTGAAGTCGTCCAACGTTGAGTTTCTAAGTATGGACATGTGAAGAAAACAGGTCTTAAGTTTTAACTGAAAAAAAGAGGGGAAAGAAAGCAAGTTTTGAGTCCCGCTGAACCATTAAATACAGGATTAGAAGTTACAAGTTGACAGTTTTCTGTTTTAACCTAAACCAGCTTAACCACCCATTGTCAAAGTCTCTGCAAGGTTTCACATGCTGGGAGTCAAAATAGAGGAGCTTAAGTTTCACTAAACCAGCTTAAACCACCCCTTGTCAAAGTCTCTGCAAGGTTTCACATGCTGGGAGTCCAAATAGAGGAGCTTAAGTTTCACAAACTATAAGCACAGTGATGACAAGTTGATTATTTTCAAATGTTAGGTACACGACTTAGAAAATTGAACTTTTAAATGCATGTTTTGGGGGAAGTAGATTGGTGGTTTCATTATGTCTTCTTGCTTCTGTCCCTGAGTACTTGAACTACTGCTTGCAGATTCTGGACCCATCTGGTTATGGCTTACATCTTTACTTTCTGGACTTGCTATGTGCTGAAAAGGGAGTACGAGATAATTGCATCAATGAGGTTGCATTTCCTTGCATCTGAACGTCGACGACCAGACCAATTTACAGTAAGAGATAAGCCTTGTTGATCTATTATGATGGCAATCTTAATCTGACTGTAGGTTTATGGGGTAAGTGAAGCCTTGGGCAAAGTTTGGCTATAAATTTACCTTATAGCTAGTGAAATTTTTAAACTTAACATTGTTAAGATAATTATGTCTTGTTAGGGAGGGAGAACTTAATATTGATCTTGGGAATATTTATTAGGATGCAAAAGGTACTGAAGTTCAGCATATCCTATCTTAGAATTTCAACGTACTGTGTTCTGCTTACAACAACATATCCAGTGTAATCCCACAAGGTGGGGTCTGGGGAGGGCAGAATGTATGCAGACCTTACCCCTACCTTGTGGGGAGGTAGAGAGGTTGTTTTCAAAAGACCCTCGGTTCAAGTAACACATATCAAATCAGTTTTAAAAGATAAAGTACAGAAGTAAAGCAGACATGATTTAACTAATAGAAAAATCATTACATAGTATGCACAAAAGTGGAACAGTAACAGCAAGAAAATAATGCAATAACCGAAGCTTGAAGACGCTACTCAATGAGGGTAGAAGAGGATGATATTTGATGTTATCTTGTATTCAAGGCCATCTCTCTTTCTAGGTCAATAATAACCATCTTACTAGAGATATATTGGATTAACTTAATTAGTTTTCTTACCTTTTCTTTTCTTGGGTTAAAAGCCCCCCTTCCAACTAATCCAAGCCTTCAATGACTGATGCATGTTTTCTAACAAATACTATGCCCTGCCCAGGTACTTGTCAGAAATGTGCCACCAGATCCTGATGAGTCAGTGAGTGAGCTGGTAGAGCACTTCTTCATGGTCAACCATCAAGATCATTATTTAACTCATCAGGTTGCAATTCATATGCCGTATCTTCTCATTTAAAGGATTTGCTCGCTGCCAAACTAGAAATTTTCAAAGTATTACATCTGTTTTGTTTTTGTACTGACCTCTAAAGGACTTCCATAATCTTAGCTCTTAACGTTTTGATATATCCTCAAATCATTTGTCAATATCAATGAAGGAATATAGTAACATGAATTAGAAGGTGAAAACCAAGGTGTTATTGTGAGTTCACTGTAGGTGGGGTAAAAAATGAGTTTACCATATGTAGTTGCTCATACCTATTAGCATCTGATACTTTGTGAGAACACGTTGCCTCTTATTTTCAAAAAATTTGTATGCATTTTTGGTGTGAAATTAACATTGTAAACTGGTGCAAAATGGTTTAGAGAGAATCAGATTTTAAATATGACAGAACTCAGAAGTATAAATTTTTGTTTGAATTTGCTTTGATCCTCTCACAGATCAGATCAAATGAGGTAGTCACATTTCTGTAGTAGTTGCCTTATTTACTAGAGCTGCAGGTTTTAACGCCAATAGGGCAGGAGGATTCAGTCTATGATGAACAAACACTTACTTTATTTTCCCCTTAATAAATGTGTAGGTTGTATACAATGCCAACAAGTTGACAGTGCTAGTCAATGAGAAGAAGAAAAAGCAAAATTGGTTGGACTATTATCAACTCAAGTATACTAGAAATCAGTCCAAAAGGCCAACATCAAAGGTACTATTAATAGTTTAATTTTGCTCTAGTATTAGCTAGTAGTGATCGCGAGGTGAAATGCCATTTCTCACATCTCAGTACTAACATCTAATGAGGAATATTATTTCTATTAAGCAGACTGGTTTTCTTGGCTTATGCGGCAAGACCGTTGATGCAATTGATTTCAATAGTTCTGAAATTGAAAGGCTCTCAAAAGAAGTAAGTTCACCAACAATGTGTTTTTTAACGTGGTTGAGGTTTTTTGTGCACTGAAACTGCGTAATTTATTTAAATTTTTTAGGAGTGATTGTCCTTTTTTGCATTCTTATGCTTCTGACATTCTTATTTTGGTGTATGTATTAAGTGGGAATCAAAGCCATAAAAATTACTTTATCAGATATTTGTGACCAAGTCAGATTGTCTATAAAATAAGAGGTAAATCAGTTTAGTTGGTTGAACATCAACTTACAGGGAGAGTTCATTGGCGTCTCAAAAGATTTGGTGAATAGTTCCACTGTAGTAACATAGTGATAGCTACATCCTCAGATGTCAGTATTTAATGTCTAATTCTAAAATTCCCTATAATGGCCCCTCACAGATCACTACTTTGGATTGTGTTTGCGTCAGATATCCGATGAGAGAATGAATATTATTGGGAGCACCAAGTACATTATGCCAGCAGCATTTGTTTCCTTCAGAACAAGATGGGCAGCTGCTGTTTGTGCGCAAACGCAACAAGCCAGAAATCCAACACTCTGGTTAACTGAGTGGGCTCCAGAGCCCCGTGATGTCTACTGGGATAATTTGGCAATTCCTTATGTTTCACTGTCAATCAGGAGGCTTATTGTTGCTGTAGCATTTTTCTTCCTTACCTTCTTTTTCATGATTCCAATTGCTTTTGTACAGTCCCTTGCTAATATAGAGGGAATTGAGAAAGCGTTACCTTTCTTGAAATCCTTAATTGAAACGTGAGTTTCTTCTTCTTCGCACTGTTTCCTCTCTAGTTCATTTGATAACTTGACTTATATAGTTTTTGAATACCAGCTTTGGCAAACTCAGAAAGTATGCAATTACAAAGCAATATTGCTAAAGTATTTATACTAAATGATGCTTTTTCCATGCAGTAATGCTGTAAAATCCTTCATCCAAGGCTTCCTCCCTGGAATCGCATTGAAAATTTTCCTTATCTTCCTACCTTCATTATTGATGCAAATGTCAAAATTTGAAGGATTTTGCTCCATATCAGCTCTTGAAAGGAGATCCGCAACAAGATATTATATTTTTCAGTTTGTTAATGTATTTCTTGGAAGCATCATTACTGGGGCCGCATTTAATCAGCTAAATAATTTGTTGCATCAGTCAGCAAATGAGTATGTCCTCTATAATTTCATCTTTAATTCTCCAATGCAAAATGCTTCCTTTGATAAACATTCTTGTCTTCATTTATGTTGTTTGTCTTCAGTTTTATCTATCACAACCTGATTTCTCCTGTTCTGCCAGTGATTGGACCTGAGAATTTTGTCCACCTTATTTTTGCAGTTCATGTCCCTTTCTCTTCTTGTGAGGTGTGACAGAAATTCAGTAAATTTTCTAGTTGTCCCACCAATCTTGTTTCATGCATAAAATGTGGGTGAACATAATGATCTTGACAAATGACATGTTTATATGTAACTTCTTCAATTCATATCTAGAGAGAGCTGCTACTTCATTTGCCAATCCCATGCCTTTATTTCTTCTACTCTTTTATCGTAACTTTCATAAAGAAGAGCAAAAAAGATTTCACTCTGGTTTGCTTGTGCTGATTATGAAAGATCAGACAGTTAAAAGGTTGAGTGGTTTCTGATGCAGAATACCAAAGACAATCGGTGTATCCATTCCGATGAAGGCAACCTTCTTCATAACTTACATAATGGTGGATGGGTGGGCAGGAGTTGCTGGAGAGATACTTAGGTTGAAGCCATTAATATTCTTTCACTTGAAAAACTTCTTCCTGGTGAAGACTGAGAAGGACAGAGAAGAGGCCATGGATCCAGGAAGTCTCGGGTTCAACACTGGTGAACCTCAGATACAGCTCTATTTCTTACTAGGCCTTGTTTATGCTGTTGTGTCACCGATCCTACTCCCTTTCATCATAGTATTTTTTGCTCTGGCATACGTTGTATATCGACATCAGGTAAGCTTAATTAATACTTTGAATGACTTTTTCTTATATAGTTAAGTTTTTCAAAAGGATTTCTTCCAGTGGAAAAAGTGACCCATTCAAAAACTTAGTAAATCACTGGGTTTTTTTTATAGTCGCACGGTACTTCTAGGTGTACATTATGCATGATTTTATGTTTATCCAAATGCTGCTGGTTGTTCGTTTGATTGAAGATGATCACTTTGAAGTACATTTCCCCCGGCTTGAGACTAATTGGACTATTATTTATTACGTGATCATCACCTCAGTTTTTATTTATTTTGTTTTTGTTTCTTGGTTAACTATATAGTATGTCAGCCGTCTGTATAATTTTGTGTTTGCCTCCCCTAATACATGTGCACAGTCAAAACTACTTAGCAATTCTATATGGACTTGTGAAAACCTGATTTGTGATGTTTTTGTTTACCTGTAGATTATAAATGTGTACAATCAGGAGTATGAAAGTGCAGCAGCATTCTGGCCTGATGTACATGGGCGCATCATAACCGCGCTGATAGTCTCTCAATTGCTTCTAATGGGATTGTTAAGTACAAAGGAAGCTTCTAAATCGACCCCATTGCTAATTACACTCCCTATACTAACCATATGGTTCCATATCTTCTGCAAAGGTCGTTATGAGCCAGCTTTTGTCAGATATCCGTTGCAGGTATTGCAGCTTTCTCTATTGCTTTCTTCTTTTCCTTGTATGATCTATGGCCAACTTGAGGCAGTTAGTGATTTTTCTTCCTATGGCATCCCTTTCTTGATTGATCAATATTAGGAAACAGTGAGGAAAGATACACTAGAACGAACAAAGGAGCCAAACTTCAACTTGAAAGAGTTCCTTCAGAATGCTTATATCCACCCTGTTTTCAAAGGTGAAGTAGATAGTGAAATTGATGCAGCCAGTGAAGATGGGGAGCTGGAACCTTCGCTTGTCCAAACAAAACGCCAATCGCGTTTCAACACACCATTGCCAAGCAAGAGGAGCGGTTCATCGCCTCCATTGTTATCTGATTTTGATGCAACAACGCAAGTATAGTTAGAAAAGCTAGCCAACACTTAGCATCTCACAGATAAAGCTTAGCCAACTTGACAAAAGCTGCTTGGCGGGATTAATGCTTCGTTGAAACATGCAAGTTTTCATGAGCTGGCAGAAACCTGTTTGGCATTGCATGTTTTTTCAAGGTTATAGAGTTGTTTAGTTTTGTACATAACTTTCTTGGTTTCTCTATTACTTTATTATAGTTCTTCTGATTCCTGTCCTACAATCAGCTGTTAAAAAAGGTGGTAAAGAAAGGAAATGATCATTCCTTCTTTAGTTTTGAAGTTCTTTTGTTGGCATTTTGCACTTCCTCTTCCTTATTTTGAGTTCGTTTTTCTTTGCCTCTGCTGCCACTGAAAATTACTGTTGTCCAAGAAAAGAAAACATGACACTCCTAGGGTGTGTTTGGTACGGAGGAAAAATGTTTTCCAATTTTCCCATGTTTGGTTGGCTTAAATGTTTGGAAAATGTTTTCCAAATCAACTCATTTTCCTCAAATTTAAGGAAAATGACTTCCCTTCCAAAATTAAGAAAAACATTTTTCGAAACTCTACTTCATCCTTTAATTTTTTCTCTTTACCCTACCCATACCCCGTACCCGACCCTCCCCATTCAAAAAAAATAATTAAATTTTTTAAATTTTCTTATTTTTAATTTCAAATATTTTTTTATCCCTACCACCAAACCACCCATCAAACAAAAAAGAATTAAAAAATTATTTTTGAAAAATGTTTCAAATTTTAAGATTTTTTTACCGCACCTACTGGGGGGGGGGGGGGGGGGGGGGGGGGGGGGGGGGGGGGGGGGGGGGGGGGGGGGGGGGGGGGGGGGGGGGGGGGGGGGGGGGGGGGGGG